>JARQZK010005137.1:112500-210000 GCA_030704885.1 Cynegetis impunctata | reverse complement strand
ACGTATCACTCAACACCTTTTTCCTATTCCATTTTGAGGGGTTGAAGCGCCCCTATTAGGGGGTTTCTCGTTCAAGCCTCAAATAAATGTCAAAAATGCCCTCCCAAACAAAATCATTTAATGTGTTTCGGGAAATTTTTCCACTCACTATGGGATAAGAAATATACCGGGTGGCTCGTCTGAGATGGAAAACCCTGTATAAATCACTTCACACTGAATATTAATAGAATAATAACATACGAAACTATCCAAAACAAGAAAAATATACAAGTTGACCATGGTCAATTCACTATATACTAGAGAAATTATAGATATATATATATTTATATATATATATATATATATATATATATATATATATATATATATATATATATATATATATATATATATATATATATATATATATATATATATATATATATATACATCTATGTATATATGCTCATGTAAACAGATAATCTTGATTAATATTATTTCCTTCGAAATAAATTTTTAAAGCAGACTTCTTAATCCGCTCAATACTATGGGATTTCGAAAATTCTATGTACAGGATATTTTTTTTTGTATATTAACGTATACTCATTTGCTCTCACTGTTGAACTCAGAAAAGAAACTGCTATATTTATCTTTCCATAATAGGAGATCATTCGACTTCACTAACCCCTTCGGGAGCGTTGCATGGCAATAAATTCCACTTTTCTAATAAAAGTGGTCTAATATTTACAGGAACGTCTGTTGGAATTTATATATTTATAAATAGTTACATTAACCCTCATGCATCATTATATTTTACCGTTATTACCATAATTGGTTTTGGGTTGTCTTTTCATGTTCTTGTTGGAATTGCCATACTCAAATCATGAGATTGAAATTGTTTCTGATAATTTCATTTATTTGGGAGTAATTCTCATTTATAACAAATACAAGAGATTGAGGCATGAAAATTTATACATGGATTAGCTTGATGTTCGGGTTAATTATAAAGATTTTATTGTTTTTGAATATTTCAGCTTCTCTGAAAAATGAGGTAGAAATTTGAAAGAACACTTTTCAGGTTTTCACACATTTGCTTAACCATTGCCATTTTAATGTAGCGTTTTCATGTTTTTCGTTGGTTTTGCTCACCTCAAGAGCTCCTCCAAATTGTCATAAGGGGTGGATGGATGGAATTGATGGAGTTCCGCTGATCACGCTTTTACTTAATAATTTTTAATTTGTTATTAGTTCCTCTTTGCTAAATATTTTAGACTCACCACTACCCAGGTGCCGCTAGCCCTGGCATGTCAGCTTAGCACGGCCCTGAATTTACACATCCTTTGCATGTACCTAACCTTCGTTTAAAAGTGAAGTAAGCTTTTACCAATATACTATTGTATCACTAGTCTGATTTCTAGTAATTCGACTTTTTCCAGCTAGTTACTGTAAGAAATTTTTCAATGTTGAAATTTCGTCAAGGAATTCGACCTTGTAGGATGCATTGGAGGAGATGGTATCGATCTTCATTGCGCATTATGTGCCCAAGATATTCTAATTTCCTGCATTTAACGGTGTAAAGGACCTCACGTTCCTTCCCCATGCGGCGTAGGATTTCTTCATTAGTCACCCTCTGCGTCCACGACACTCTCAGTATCCTTCGATACAGCCACATTTGGAAGGTTTCCAGCTTCCTCTCAGTAGCAGCGGTCAGTGTCCAAGCCTCTACTCCGTAGTACAAAACAGAAAAGACGTAGCATCTTAACAACCTGATCTTGAGGTTGATGTTCAAATCATGGCTATTGAAGCACTTTGTCATTTTATTTAACACTGCTCTGGCCTTCTCTATCCTGCATCTGATTTTCTGTGAATGGTTCCACTCTTCATTAACACAGGTACCCAGGTATGTGTATTTTTGTACTCTTTCCACACGTTTTCCATTTATAATTAGGTGGCCATCCGGGATATTTCTTTTACTGATGATCATTAATTTGGTTTTGTCAACATTTATATCAAGACCATATTGCTGACTGATCAATGTGATTTGTGTCATCAGGTTTTGCAGATCGCCTAGGTTATCTGTGAACACGACGGTGTCATCTGAGTATATGTTGAACAACAGTGAATACAATATGCAACCCTGTCGAACTCCTCTAGCAATTCCGACTGGCTCTGTGTGGCTGTCCTGTACTCGGACGGTGGCCTTCTGATTCCGATACAGGTTCGCGATGATCCTAAGGTTTTTGTCATCCAGTCCGATTTTCTTCAGTATCTCTATTAGCTTTGTGTGCCGGACTCTATCGAATGCCTTTTGATAGTCTATAAAGCAGGCATACACGTCACAGTTCATGTCGTTTACTACATAAAGTAAACAAGAAAAATTATCAAACATCTTTCCAATGGAGCTGGTCATATGTATTCCGCGACGAGAATTTCACATTCACAATCCAACAGTGAATCATAGAAATCGTCAAATCAGCCCAACTCAAAATCTGCATACAGCTGTTTCGACCCTATTAGTTCCCATCAGTGCAGCTTATTTGACTTGGAGTGAATTAACAAATTTCTAATTGTTACCCAATACATATCGCGGTCGGGACAACTACCTGAATAACAACTCAGAGCTCCTTCGACCAAGGATATTGTAAACCAACAATTCACCGCTTAGATCGAAAACGCAGAATCCAGTCGCGAGACTACATATTTCTTGGCAGAAAATGTGTACTCTGCAACTGTGGCATATGTGGTTCCAAAGCACGCTAATATAGCGTTTCTAAAAACTCTGGACATACTCACGAGAACGATTAGAAATTTGTTAATTCACTGCGAGTCAAATAAGCTGCACTGATGAGATCTAATAAGATCGAAACTGACTTACACGATTTATTTTTATAATTCACTGTTGGATTATGAATATAGAATTCTCGTCAAGGAATAAATATAACAAGCTCCCTTGGAAAATTGTTTCATATATTTTTGAATTACTGAGGAATTTTTCCGTGTTCACTTTCTGTAGTATATAGTGAATTGACCATGGTCAACTTTTTGGTTTATTTTTCTTGATTTGAATAGTTTCGTATGTTATTATTCTATTAATATTCAGTGTGAAGAGATTTATACAGCCACCCCGTATATTTCTTATCCCATAGTGAGTGGAAAAATTTCCCGAAACTCATCAAATGATTTTGTTTGGGGGACATCTTTTGACGTATATTTGAGGCTTGAGAGAGCAACCCCCTAATAGGGGGCACTTCAACCCCTCAAATTGGAATAGGGAAGAGGTGTTGAGTGATACGTCATTTGAAAAGTCTTGGAAGCCTCTTTACAACGGTGTATGAAAAATGTTAATTTGATGAACAGTTTTCGCCAAAAATTTATTTTGTTGCTCGAATACGCGACCTTGAATATTTTAGTTATTTGTACAATGTACAAACTCATTTTTATCAAGCCTTTCTTACAAACTTAAAAAATCTTCAAAAAATCACATGCTCACAATCTAAAAAAATAAAATCTGCGTGATTAAATCAAATGTTCAAAATATCCTCCATGACATTGACTCATACTATATAATAAATATATATATATATATATATATATATATATATATATATATATATATATATATATATATATATATATATATATATATAAAATATATACATATATATATATATATATATATATATATATATATATATATATATATATATAATATGCTGATTTCAGATATAATATTGGTTTTTTTTTCTATCACGTAAGGTGTGTCTACAAAATGAGGTGAAACATTTATCGAAAATCATAAAATTGACATATTTTATATCGGTATTATTCATGTACAATGTTATAAAAATTGCTTTAAACATAACTAAATCTTAACATTACAGTAAGAAGAATTAATAAGGCTTTACTACAATACAATTAAAATTCTTTGTAGTAACGTTTCCTTTTTCCTTCAAAACTTCGTTTATTACTTTTCCAGCTTGAAGATTTTTTCTCTTCAACATTCAGCCATCAAGTTTACCTTCCAGCGTCCTTGATATCTGCGTTCCATTTATTTCATATCCTGGTGGAATCTTTCTCCTTGTTCCTCACTCACTGCTCGAAGATTTTCCGGAAAATAGTCTAGATGAGAAAGTAGGAAATGAACTTTAGCACTCATGTGCTAGTTTGTAGTTATTTAGCAATATTGTTGTAGTTTGGATCTTTTTTATTTCTTAGGAAGCCAGTAACCACTTGTTTGAAAGACTTTCATCCATTCTTCTTCTGGTCTTCCATTTTCAACACGAAGTCTTCATCCTCCATGAGTTTTTTTATATCCGGACCAACAAATACCTCTTCTTTAAGTTTTGCCTTAGAAAGACCGGGAAACTGCTCACAGAAATATCTGAAACACTCTCCTTCTTTAGGCAATGCTTTGACGAATTGTTTCATAAGTCTCAACTTGATGTCAAGTGGCGGAAGCAGAATGTTTTTAGGGTCCACTAAACTTTTTTCTCAACATTTTCAAATCCAGGAGCCAAAGTGCTTCTTACTGCCATTTTTTTTACGTAGTGTTGCGAGGAAAGGGTACTAACAAAGACATAATACTGGCAGCAAATCTAGTATGAACCAGATTTTACCAGTTTTACTGTACAGTTTCTTAAACACAAGAAAAACTGTCTCATATTTCCAACCTACATCTAGGTTTATTACATTAGTAAAATAACGTATGTAGCTAAAAAAATATTATAAATGAAAATTTATATAAATTTATTTCACAAAGATCACGGTTTTGTGTTATATAGAAACCTGAAAAGTAACAATTTATTTGTGGGTAAACAGAGGGTGATCGTATTTCTTCATTATTTTTTCAGTAATCAGCGTAAAAAATACCATTAAAATCACTAAAATTTTTTGAAACAATGTTTTCATCGCAGACCTTTGTTACACTAAGCTCAGTTAAAATTAATTGAAAATTATTATCTACTTTTTAGTTTGGTTACCTGAAAATGCGGTTTTTTTAGTTTTTGCAGAGTCGTGCGTTGGGCATCGCGCCGACCACTGGACTGCTATCTATCCCATAAACTTACGCGCATTTCCCTCGCTCTCCTCGCCATCTCCGTATTTCATTTTGTTTCCGTGAAATACGATTGTAAAATCAAAACTTTTTAATTATATTAAATATTTTCAAAAATATTCAGCATTGACTTCTGGGATGGACACAGCTTAAATATTATTTCTTGTTAAAATAAAAAAGCTTCTTCAAAAACGATCAAGCGGATGCGTTGTCAATCCTAAAAGTCCATTCTAAATACGGGTGAAAGAACTTTTGATATCGAATGGGTAGTTTTGGAAATTACCTCCTACATCCAAAGTTACAAAGTTTACCTCTTTATTATATTAGTATAGATTGGCATCAGTTATCTTGGCAATTAACGATCATTAACAGAATATCTTTATTCAAATCGAGGAAGATTTGCTACAACATTCCAGATTTTATTGT
The DNA here is from genome assembly GCA_030704885.1 of Cynegetis impunctata. Lineage (NCBI taxonomy): Eukaryota > Metazoa > Arthropoda > Insecta > Coleoptera > Coccinellidae > Cynegetis > Cynegetis impunctata. The sequence continues at coordinate 204,542 of JARQZK010005137.1, read as the reverse complement.
ACGCTTGGTTTATTTTCTTTGACTCGGTCAGCGGATATAAAATATTAATTGAGAAATCAGCATTCTCAAAGTCCCACCGACCGAAGTTCGAAATCTCCTTGTAAACTTCACTTTACCGTCTACAATGTCTATCCAGTTCACGTCAATTTGACGGTCAAGTTCTTGCCCCGTTAACAACGTCCCGTCCGAAAGATTTTCATTATGCGTTATTTATGTCTTTATCAGCGAAAATATCGGCAGAACAGCCCCCACACTTCAATGAAGATTAATTGGCACATCCGTCCCTAAGTAAACTGAGAAGCAAAGCAAGAGAATTTTTTATATTTTCTGATGGCAGAACCACTTTGAGGATAGGTGTAAACGGTAGAATATATAGTAGTAATTACCCTATTAGCCGTTATAAATCAGGAATAACTGAAAAAATTACGAAAATTGCGAAGTGGAGCGTTAATATGCTAATGAAAGTGTGAAGAAGGATGTGACATGTGGAAAGAATAATTTGTAATTTATATTTTTATTTAAAAAATAAATAATCAATAGCTCATTAAAATATTCCTTCAATCGATTAACCACAAAATACTGGAAATACTCTTAATAGATGATTCAAAATTGGGTTATTCTCGAATTTATAGTTAATTCAGAAATATTAAATTAAATATTGTGAAAATGGTGAGAGATAGGACTAGACTATACTAATTTCAAGGATGGTATTAAAATAGCAAGTTAATTACTACTAGTAGGGGAGACCGGGTACAAAAGTAACATTTTGTACTTTCGCCTTGGTTTCTCGTTAGGTGTTATTATTTCGATGAAATTGATATAGCCATACATAAATTCCTTTTATGTTCTATACACAAGCATCTTAAATTTCCTTATTATTGTGTGTTTTGCATGAATCACAGAAACTTTAAAACCACGTTGGCGGGCCGAAAGTAACATGTTGTGGGTCGAAAGTAACAGGGCAAAGGGGTTTGTAATGAATATGATTTTACATATTTAATTAAACAAATATTTATTCAGTGTCAGTCTTCTCTATTCAGACTCGCAATTATGGCACACATAATTCATTGACGCATTCAGTACCTATGAGACCACATTTTGCATTTGAATCAATGTAAACTTTGCTCATTCAGTCGACTATTGCTAAAAATTTCTTAACAAAGGAGGTAGAAGCAACCTTCGTCGTCAAAGTTTTTTTCCTTGTCTACAACTGCGCTAGTATTTCTAGCTTAATTTTTTCATATATCTATGCAATGTAACATGGCAAACATTACATTTTTTTGCCATGGCTCTAATTTTTTCACCATCATTAAAATGCTCTTCAGCCGCTTTTCGATAGACTTCCCTGTTAGTTGTTATTTTTGTTGAAATAAACACACACACATAAAAAGTTTACTTAGAGTAAATCAATACGGGGACAAAAGTAACATGTTATTTATATACCCATAGGGCTGAGTTACTTTTGTACCCTACAGCATTTTTGTTAGAACATGAAAGATAACCTTGAAACGAAACATGCTTGACAAAAACGAATTTAAGCACTGTAAAATCAATCTAATCGAGTATCAATATGCAAATATTCAGGTTCATATCATTCCTTTAATACTACATAAACATTAAATAAGTAAACGTCAAAAAATTTACTTTTGATTTGTGAAATCACGTATGGTCCTCTCACACGATCGAACAGTGCGTGGCGCGAGCGGCGATTGAATGCAACTGAAGGTGGCGCCACTGGCTATCACCTGAAAGCAGCTAAGTGGTGTTTTGACAATTCTTTGAACCTACAGAGCATTTGTTACTTTCGACCCGCCGTTACTTTTGTACCCGGTCTCCCCTACTAAAAAGCATAAGTAGCAGATCTCCATCACCGAGGTCCCATTTTCGATCGTTTTTATTTTTATTTATTTTTTTTTATATCGAGCTGAAAACTTCAAAAGCGATACCGGTTGCGAACCCGGCCTGTGTGGGATTCAATAGTTGATATATATAAATATATATTAACATTGCCTACCCACTAAAAACACCTCTGTTCTTTCGGTTTCCGGGCATTAGCCTACTAAACCTCCAGTCTCACACTTAGATTAGGACTCTCGTGCTGCGGTCCGCACTAGAACCTGATCCCTTCCTTGTGTCTATATTTCAAGACCCAAGTGTATATCTCTGTGCGTCGCGTCGCATGAGGGTTCCGTATCTAAAGAGTAAAAACGGGACCCTATTACTAAGACTGTCCGTCCGTCTGTCTGTCACCAGGCTGTATCTCGAGAACCGCTACAGCTAGACAGTATAAATTTTCAAAAATTATGTATTTCTGTTGCCACTATAGTGAAAAATACTAAAATTAAAATAAATTGAATATTTAAGGGAAGCTCCTATACAACCTACAATATTCACAAAATACTCAGTTGTATTTTTAATTTAATAATAAATAACAAAATTGAAATAAAATAAATATTTAAGGGGAGCATAGTCAATGGTACAGAATCCTTCGTGCGCGAGTACGACTCGCACTTCTTCGCCGGTTTCTGTTCATTTCACATAACGATTATTAACCCCTCAGGTCAATTTTGAGGGCTAAAAGAGGTTCTTCAATATATGTAAAAATGCTTGAAATTTTTCTTAAAAATTGCGGGGCTGGGAAAAAAATTTTTTAACAGTCATAAAATATTCCTAATATGAACAGAAGTCAAATCAATATTTTTAGTCCTCGAACTGAATTTGAAGTGGTTGTAGAGATGCGCAATGCTCGAAATTCCTCTAAAACGTTTGAAACGTCAGTATAAAAACCTCAGGGGTCTAAGATATCGAATAAAATCCCAATGATCTATACTTTCCTAACATCAACTCAATTGACGCATCAAATGAGAACCCTCTAACTTGATGAGCACAAGCTGTGGAGATCCGCCAAACGTCAAAACCAACGAAAAACCATGAAATTTTTACAATTAAATGATGGTGGTCAAGGAAAATACCTAAAATTACTACGGTATAATTCCCCAATATTAACTCAAGTCACGAAAGAAATTTCAACCTTCTGACTTACTCTGGATGCACTGTAGAAATGCTCAGATCTCTACATAAAAGTTACGGCGGTGAAGAAAAAAGTTCGACTACAATAAAGTACATCTATAGCATCAACTCCATCCACGTTCAAACTTTCAAGCCTCTAACTCCTAATTTGGAGGGAGCTTTCGATTTCCAAATATTAATTTCTTAGATTTAATTATTTCCAATGCACGACAACCTGTTTCTGGTAATTGAGAGTCCTAACGAGGTATTTCGACAAGGATAAAAAACTAGTAAGTACCTATTTTTCACAAGATAACTGGTAACAGTTCAGTGAAATACAGAAATTTTATTCATCTCATTTCAATTCGTCGTTTCTGAAATAATTCAATATTAGTAGCTCTTCATTTATTCAGCTCAAAATACAAAATTTCTAGTACTGATAATCTTCCAACCCCATCGTTTCTATGCCTGTCCATCATTATAAAAACTGTAGAACGCAAATTTTCATTTGCTTGAAATTTAATCCGGTCCCAAAAATAAAAAAAGTTTCAAAAACAAGTTAAAATGTATATGTATATATATATATATATATATATATATATATATATATATATATATATATATATATATATATATATATATATATATATATATATATAATAAACCAGGATTATGGGTATAGCAGCAAAATTTAAAGAGTACTCTTTAAAGGTTATCCAAGCTTTCGGAAATGTTTATTTCCATCTTCAGGGAGACTACAATGTTATGAACATGTAAGTATATACACTATTAAATATATAAGTAACACTTACAATTTTGTTGAGATTGTAAAACGTGATTATAATCATATGTTTGGGCACGAGGCCAGTGAACAGAAAAAGCAAAACAATGGAAAACAAGTAAGTAGCTATGTGTATGTTACAGTTTAAGACATTCAATTCTCTATCCAGGACTATGACAAACATTACTAATAATAATACAATTAAAATGGCCGATCACAGATATAAAAAACAAAAACTTTATTTAATTATTATTAAATTATTATGCTTCGTTAATAATTAAATAAAATTTTTGTTTTTTATATCTGTGATCGGTCATTTTAATTGTATTATTATTAGTAATGTTTGTCATAGTCCTGGATAGAGAATTGAATGTCTTAAACTGTAACATACACATAGCTACTTAATTGTTTTCCATTGTTTTGCTTTTTCTGTTCACTGACCTCGTGCCCAAACATATGATTATAATCACGTTTTACAATCTCAACAAAGTTGTAAGTGTTACTCATATATTTAATAGTGTATATACTTACATGTTCATAACATTGTAGTCTCCCTGAAGATGGAAATAAAGATTTCCGAAAGCTTGGATAACCTTTAAAGAGTACTCTTTAAATTTTGCTGCTATCCCCATAATCCTGGTTTATTACTGACGTGTCAGCAACTACTTCCTCTGATATATATATATATATATATATATATATATATATATATATATATATATTTATATATTTATATATTTATTTATATATCTATCTTTATATATATATATATATATATATGAGTACCTACATATATACAGGACGTTCCCAAATGAGAATGCGAAAGCTTTTAGGGGATGATTCCTTGTCGAAAATTAAAGGGGGTTTCTCATGTCCACAAAACCTCTTAGGCATGTCCTTGAAAAGTAACGCGTTTCCAAAAAATGAATGTTAGAATAATTATTCACATTGAAGATTCAAAACGCGAAACTGAACTTCTAACTAAGTACCCCATAAAATTCCAAACGAACTGAATTTTGAACTACCACATAAAAGTCAAAGCCACTTGACATCCACCTACTAGGTTTTTTAGATTCCATTTGCTGAAAATACGTTTATGGATGAAGTTGTATTTTATTTTTTCACTAAGAAACTATAACAGTAAAACACAATAAATAAATAAGTTTAGAACTAATTCATTTTTTTCAAAAGATATTTTTGAATCAAGAAATTTCATTATGTTCAATAGTTCTAGTAGGAAATGAAATAAGGGTTGCATGTTTAATTCCTTCGAAAGATCTCAACAAAATCAAAAAATATTCATAGGTTGCCTTTTTATTGATAGAACACGCCTACAAAAGACAATTTCTTTAACACTTCAGAAATTTAAAGAAAAAAATTCGAACATTTTTTTATCTCTTTATTGGATGCCTGTAAGTAACTTCTCAAAGAGAGGCCTTAAAACATATGTTAACATGAAATACCCTCTTTTATTTATCATCTAAATAATTTCTCACATATTTGGAAACACCCTATATATATATATATATATATATATATATATATATATAATATTATATAAAACTAGAAAATTTAGATCAAAATTATCTATGCTCAAAACCTATGACCTTTTCGAGATTAAAAATAAGGAGTGTTCTACTCAAATCAACAATTGATGACAACATTCAACCAATATTATTTACAATAACTTGATTAAATGCAGTCAACTTGCTACAGGAAACCATTCGATTTATCAAGGTGTTAAAGATAAGCCAGGTGATATTTTGAAGAACCTCATGCACCTGCCTATACGCGTGGCGTGTGTGACATCGAGATCAGCTTACTTTTAGGTTAATGCGTTTTAAATGATTTCGAAACTGCGAATATCACGTTCTCTAGCAAATTCTTGGGGATATCAAAGGATCAAGTTGATAATGCTTCATCACATAATAAGCTCATTATTCTTCGTTTAGAAAGTATAATCTTAGTATTCAACTATATATGTGAAAATTAATATTATAAACGTTTTGTACATTAGTAGTATTTTATGTATATGTTTATTTATAACTACTCGTGTTATTTCTTCAGAATTTTATTTAAGGAAGTGGTATTACTTGGTGAGTTATGAATCGGTGTATAACTATAAACTACGAAATGTACAGAGAATATAAAAAGTGTAGCCATTCTAAAAGTTCTAGATGATAATAATGCATTGTGTATCTAGTATCAAAAGCTGTGGTATAATAATATGAAGAATGTGGGAAACTGGTTTCTGTTTATCCTACTCAATTTCCATATTTCCAAAAAAAGCTTTCATGTATTGAAATTAATACAATTGAGCAACAATGTGGCGAACGGTTGAATAAAAATTTTGTATCAATAGATAAGTAGCTACTTGAGATTCAATTTGCCAAACACAACTAATCTAACAATTGAGATTATGCTTTTGAAACAAATCTATTGATCGTATTTTTCAATGAGATGAACAATGGGTTGACTGTATTTAGTAAATATTTTGATTATATGCAACTCACAAGTTGTATGATGATACTTGGGGGCTTTCTACACTTCAGCCTAATCTGCGTTACTTCAATACAGGGTGGTAAAAAATTTCAGTTATTTTTTTTGCTTGAAAAAGAGACTGAAAGTTTATTATTTCAGATGGAATGATCTGTATATTATGAAAATTCGGAAACCTGCTGGAATTTGCTTTTTATTTATTCATATCATACCAGTGGCGGCTCGTGAGGTTTTGGTTTGAGGAGGCTACAAGAGGTGTTAAAAAATACACCATAGGCGAAAATTTTTAGGATTTCAAGGACAACCGCCTTATAATTTAAAGAAAATCAAACCAAAACAAGCACCCTAAGCTATTAATTTATTTTCACTTTCGAGTGTCTACCTTGAGACCTACAACTCCTATTTACAATATTCACAAAAACTCTTCTCAGCCAATTAATCAATTCATCTATTCATCAAATTATTTTTTTTCACAAAATAGGTACCTACCTACCTACTTAACGAATTTGTTAACAGCTGGTGAGATCAAATAAAAAGTTATTATATATTTTTGAAGATTAGCGGGATTCTGGGATCTTTAACGTTAGCAAAATGATCTATAGCATCCTCATAAAATTATTTGTCTTTCGCCAAAAGTTTTACCAATTCCTTTTCAATAGACAACAAACTAATATTTTTCAAACGATCCTGGCTCATTGAATTTCGTAAATAAGTTTTAATTCTCTTAAGAGTGGAAAACGAGTGCTCTACGGAAGCCGATGTCACCGGGATAGAAATAATTAGACATAAGAGTTTATAAACTTGGTGTAAATCTTGATTCAAATCATTATCAAAAAGGTATTTAATAGTTCTCACATGATTTTCATTTTGCCCAGAAATTTCATTGTCATTATAAACAACACACAGTTCACTTTTTATGGCCACCTTATCAAAAAAAGTGTATTTTTGACATAAATTTTCCAAAAGGTTATATGGAAAATTAGCCGAAAATCCGGTTAAAAAATTTTTATTGAGTAAGTCGAATAAATGCAGTTCTTTCAAATCAGAGAACCTTATTTCTATTTGACCCCTAATAGTATCCAAAATTTCATAAAATATTTGCTTATAGTGAAGCTCCATATCTGCGTAACTGAATTTCTTTAGTTTTGCGCTAAATTGAGTCGTATCATCAGTAGTTTGAAATGCAGAAAATAGTTTTTTAAAATAAACTTCTGCACGAAATTCTGAAATTGTTTCCAAAAGAAACTTGAGCCGATTTCGTGAGTAAATTACATCTGAAAACTTGTGCTGTAAGATTTGAAAAACTATTTCTGTTTGTTCAAAAATTAATTGAAAGATGTTTAAAAAATATATAAATTTCTTACCTTGTAAGTAAGATATTAATCCGCGTGCTGTATTTAAAGTTACTTTATCAGTGAAAAATTCCTCACTTTCAACTAGGTATAGAATTAAATCCTCAAATCCTAAGCGGCCCCAAACAGAGACATTTTCACTAGTAAAAAGTAAACACTGCCAACAAAATAATTTATTTTTTACCTGTGATCCGGTTAGGCAAGGATGTCTCTCATAATTCCTTGTATTAAAACCGCGGTTTTGTTGTCTGTTACGCTGCACCAAATTGTTTAATTCAGGGGTAGGTCGCAATGTTTTTATCAAAACTTTATCCTCATAACTTAGTGCACTAAAGTTATAGGATAACAAATATTCCACTAAGTCGCACCATTGAAATTTTTGATTCACTTTTGGTTACTTCAGTAACCAAACTCATTTTAAAACAATACGCGAGCAATATAAGTAAACACGCTGCCATTAGTAACTACGATCACACTACGATTCAATGCTTTCCAACGAATTCACTCGATGTCACGCGAAATTCTATAGTTGTGAGACTGGGTTCCTATCCGTGTTGCCATTTACATGTATTTTGCTTTTCTATTGCAATGAAGTATTCATTCGGAGTATTTGCACCGTTGTTTGCTTTTCTGTGGCAGCCATAATGAAAGTTGAGAATATACCTTTCCATGCCTCCAGAGCGTTGCCACAAATCTTGAAATGAATGAAATGCAGTAAATGTAAATACCTTCTATCGTAATTAATAAATTATATTATATAATGTAGGTTGAAAGGAAGGTAGGTGCATAAAATAATATGATTTTGATTAATATGAATATGCTGAATGCTGACTATTCAATATAATATATTAGTGATACACGGAATATTATTGAGGAGGCTTAGCCTCCTTTGACTAGCCGCCCCTGTATCATACCAATACCTAACTAGTCAGGTTTCGGACTTATGAGCATTTATTTGTGAAAATGTTCCTTGTACATGGTATCCCCATTCAGTATTTGGTAAGAATGCCATGATTACTATTAAACAGTAACGTTGTGACAATCTACTAATGATATCGACATTTTCGTCACTTCAAAAATTGGAAATACCTTCAAAAATTATGTAACAGAACTATTCAAACGAAGTTCTTATGAATTTGTTTATTATTTTTGGACAGTTTGATAAAATTATCAGGAGGACATGTGTAAAAGTTCAATGAAATATATTCGAATCTACCGCCAATATATTTCAAGAAATTTATACAAATTCAGAACAATTTCAATACGTATGGATACACTTTAAAGAAGCACCAAGAGACTTGATAGTGGAAATATTGATAAAAATAATTATAAACAAGGAAAACAATTACGTGGAATGTTTCACAATATGTTCGAATCGCTGGCCGTTGCAAAATGCGGGCGTTGACTGATTTCGACGTGGCAGATCTGATTTCATTCGGATCCAAAGCTTCTAATGTTTGGGTAATAATTTGTAACAATTCATCTTTCGAACGCAAGTTTTTGAAGGTATTTGCAACTTCTGAGATGTCGAAAATATCGAAATTATTAGTAGATTTTCACAACGTTACTGTCAAATAGTAATCATGCTTACCAAATACCGAACGGGGATACCACGTTCAGGCAACATTTTCACAAATAAATGCTTATAAGCCCGAAACCTGACTAGTTAGGTATTGGTATGATATACATTGATAAAAAGCAAATTCCAGCAGCTTTCTGAATTTTCAATATTATACGGGCATTTCATTTGAAATAATCAACTTTCAGTCTCTTTCTCAAGCAAACAAAATAACTGAATTTTTTTACCACCCTGTATTTAAGTAACGCAGATTAGGCTGAAGTGTAGGAAGTCCCCAAGTATCATCAAACTCCAACCCAAATTTCGATATCATGGTATTTCTCAACTCAAAGATATCAACGTTTTATGAAAACATATTATGAAAAGTAATTGGGAAATTCATGGAGATTCTGAAAATTATATTATATATAGGCTATTTCATTCGAAAAATCAAAGTTGTTACTACTTTCTAATAGAAGTGGCAACACCGCATTACCAAAAATATTTTAGTTGGGCAGAGAATGTCCGACTATGCCCTCCATTAAATTTTCAAATTGATCCGTTGTATGGTTCAAAAGAAACGTCTAATGTTCCATCCGCCGTGAATCACCCTCTATATATATTTTGGATTGATTGGGCCGATACTTGGTGTATATTAATAAACATTTTAAAAAAATAGTTAAAAATAACAATTTACACATTTATTATAAGATATAACGCATGACGCACGTTTCGGTGGAACTTCACCTTCTTCAGATGCTAATGGCAAACTAACTATGATTCTCTGTTATATCGAAAACAAGAAATGACAAATTATGTAGAAGGGATAAATACAAAGATGGTTACAAATAATTATTAGAAACGGAAAAACCAATTCTGAACTGCTAGTCAGGTAGTTCGGTAATTTTTAAAAGATTAAGAAGGGGGCTTGAAGTATGATCGATTTGGCTATTCAATAAGAGACCGGAATGCTTGTATTTATTTATCTGTAATGCTGCAGGCACGAATTTCTCCTCAATAAAGAATGAAACAATTATTTATTAATTTTGTTGATAGACGTTCCTTGAACAAGGAACAAAATCTCATTAATCAGTACAATGCATCATAGTATACGCTCTCGTAAAATTAACCATCATAATTTCGCAACCGTTTCAATATCAGAGCGGACAAATGAAAAAGAAATATAGCACATAAAATTCAACAAATTTAATGGACACTTAATAATGTTTATTGGGGCACTCGATATAATAAACAACTTTGTATGTTGAATATCGAGAGTTGAAAAAGTGAAGTTATGGCGACTAATGAACATGAAGTTCTGAATTAATTTTCATTATTTAATAGAAGGTGTACTCGGATCAATTAATGAATCTTGATTATTAATATCTGTGGTTTATTTATGTTCATATGTAATGAGGTCAAGTCAACTTCGTCCACTATAGCACATAACATTGCACTAGGCAGAAGCAATCATAAACTTAATCAAAATTATCTTTTACATGATATCACGAAAGTTGTCGAATGTTTTTTCAGCAGGTTTTCATTTCAAAAACCTGCTTTCAAAAATGGCTGCTTTTAGCAAAGTTGGATCTGGGACCAAGATAGTTTTTTGTTTCATGACTCTTTATGATGTTTGGTAGCAAAAACTCAATATATACCTATATATATATATATATATATATATATATATATAAATATATATATATATATATATATATATATATATATATATATATATATATATATATATATATATATATATATATATCTATATATATATATATATATATATATATATATATATATATATATATATATATATATATATATATATATATATATATATATATATATATATATGTATATATATATATATATATATATATATATATATATATGTATATATATATATATATATATATATATATATATATATATATATATATAGTTCAGAAAGATTTCCGCGGTCGGAAGTATTTGAAAAACTTGGTTCACGGAATGAACCGCGTAAAAGATTTGAAAAATCTCGACGTTTCGGCACCTTTTGCGAAGCCATCTTCAGGAGAATTAGAAGGGAAATAATTCAGAATCGTGGCCTCAATCTGCAGAGTTGACAGGAAGCAGTACGGTTAGTGGAGTAGGCAGGTTGAGACCACGCAATCGTATTGTTTCCGATTCCTCCTAATTCGATTCGTGGAGTAGGCAGATTGAGGCCACGATTCTGAATTATTTCCCTTCTAATTCTCCTGAAGATGGCTTCGCCGAAACGCCGAGATTTTTCAAATCTTTTACGCGGTTAATTTCGTGAACCAAGTTTTTCATATATATATATATATATATATATATATATATATATATATTTATATATATATATATATATATATATATATTTATATATATATATATATATATATATATATATATATATATATATATATATATATAGGTATATATATTATGTTCGTATGTATTTTGAACTTGTTTACACGATACAAGTCGCAGTGTTGAAGCATTAAGGTTGAAAATCATCTAATAGATGGAAAATTGGTTTGAATTTCGAAATATTTTTATTATTGAATAAATAGGTTTTTTAAACTGGATACGTTATGAAAACCTGCTCTTCTAATGTGGCTTGCTGCGATAGAGTTTTTACAACAATTAAACTTGTACACAATTATGTGAAAATTCATTTGTTCATGAAAATATTCAGTTCGACACATTTTCGAGAAGATTAGATGAATTTTGTTCAAGCAACTAGATGTTTCTGTGAACAGTGCAAAGTAAGTTTCGTCCGAATAAGTGTTAAAAATAACTTAAATATTAACATTTATTCGCGTAGAAATAGATGAAGATTTTGAGCATGTTTAATGATACTTTAATAAGTGTAATTTTAAAATATAGATGAAAACCAACGCATAGGTAAATTTTTCTCTTCTTCAAATACATATAGGAGTATATAAAATATTGTATAGTTTTCTATAGTCTATGTCTGGACTATTATATATATATATATATATATATATATATATATATATATATATATATATATATATATATATATATATAAATATATCTAATATATAAAATTCTCGTGACACGGTGTTAGAAGTTAAACTCCTCCGAAATGGCCTGACCGATTCTCATGAAATTTTGTGTGCGTAGCGGGTAGGTCTGAGAATCGGCCAACATCTACTTTTCTTCCCCCAAAATGTTAAGGGTGCTGCACCCCTTAATTTTTATTTTTATTTTTTATTTTTCGGACAAAATTTTCTTTTCTATTTTTTTTATGATACAGCTTTTAGAAATACATACAACCTCAAATTTTCACACCTCTTCGATCAACCCCCTATTTTTTATTTGTTATAGTCCTCCGAAATGGCTCGACCGATTCTCATGAAATTTTGTGTGTATATCGGTTAGGTCTAAGAATCGGACCAAATCTATCTTTCAACCCCCTAAATGTTGAGGGTCAATTTTCATTTTTTATTTTTCAGACAAAAATTTTTGTTCTATTTTTTTTATGATACAGCATTCAAAAATACATACAACTCTAAATTTCCACTCCTCTACGATCAAGCCCTATTTCCATTTGTTGAATATAAACTTCAATGTTTTTGGCAAGATTTTTATTTTTATTTTGTCATGACAATAAAAATTCTATCGCAATTTCAATTTTTTTAAATTTTATCCACAGATCCACAATAGGGTTGTAAGATGGCAATCGAAAATAACAATAATCGGTCTGAGAATAGTTCGTAATATATTTTTCATACCCCTAAGTGATTAGGGTGGTCCACCCCAAACATTTATATAAATTTTTTGGAACCATTTTCCTTATTTTTATTTTTTTATGATTTTGCATTAAAACATAAATACAACTCTAATTTTTCACCCTTCTATCAATAACCCATATTTTTTTAATAGCCATTTTAATAATTTAAACAGCGTTTGCCGGGTCAGATAGATTGATAGATAGATATAATGATAGATAAATTGTTAAATAGATAGATAGATATAAAGATAGATAGAGAGAGATACATCGGCAGATAGATGAATATATATATAAAAATAATTCATATGGCAGAACAACGTTTGCCGGGTCAGATAGATTGATAGATATCTGGATAGGTAGAAAGATAGATAACTATCTAGATAGATAGATAGATAGAGATACATCTGCAGATAGATGAATAGATAGAAGAATAGATAGATAAAAATAATTTATATGGCAGAACAACGTTTGCTGGGTCAGCTAGTATATATATATATATATATATATATATATATATATATATATATATATATATATATATATATATCTTGAATTAAATATATATTATTATTATTATTATTATTATTATACATATATATATATATATATATTAATATATATATATATATATATATATATATAAATATATATTGAAAACTAGGATCTAATCAAAATTTCGATTAATTCACTATTTCTCGTGCACAAGAAAATTTAGATTCAAATTTAAAAAAAAAATATATTTTTTAATCAAACGAGTACAACTCCAAGGGATAACTATCATCGAGCAATAATATATATTCAATTATATTCCAGAACCCATTACCTCATTATAACATTTAGTCCTGAAAACGGCATATTTATTGTTAACCTTCTTATAACCATCTACAGTCCACCGCTCTACCAACTGAGCTATCGAAGGTATAAAAAAGCTGTGTCGGTGTCTGGGATTCGAACCGCAGAATTACTCCGCCGGAGTCTAGTACTCAGACCGTTCGTCCGTCCTTCTAGTTAAAAACAATTCATTTCTAATATTCAAAAATGATTTTCAATCCATTGAATTTTCTAAAAATAAGAAATGAATGCTAACTATTCAAAAAATCCATGAAAATTATCATAAACTTATATAAGAATATGAGAGTATATATAATTCAATGAAAATTTCAACAAAAAAAAAATCTTTTACTCAAGTAATACAGAAAATGCGAGAAGAGAGTTAGATATATCCACTGTACAACCAGTTAAATGAACTAGGTATAATAACTTGTTTAAAGTAGTTGTGTGTTGTGTGGTCAACTCTATAAGTGATATTTTCTTGGTAATACATTATATTATGATTTCATTACTTATGAAGAATATACTTTAGATTGTGCGACAGATTGAGCTGTTTGAGTGTTTCTTGGACATTTTGGATGCTCATCACTCAGTGCAGTCAATTAAATATACAGTTATGATATAAACATCCGCTGGGTCGGCAAAAGAGTTCGGTCTCTTTTTCTCCCTAATTATAATCGCATTCCAGATGCATACACTGCACAGATTAAAATATGCAAATTACCAGTCAGATTGGTAAGGAGAGTTATCAAAACTTGCCCAGCATGCACTGCGCCTTATAAGTCACTCTTGTCCTTTTTTTAGTTAGAAAAAACTGCTTAAAATTTAAAATGCCAATTATATTGGCCTTACGACAAGGAAGTGTGGATCGGACCAATTTTTGTCGTTATCGTAATTAATGAAATTGAAGTATACCGATCGTCCAATTAAAGAGGAAAATATAAATGCTTGAAGCATAATTGAAAAAATTCGTTAACGCCTTTTAAAAATAAGAACTTCCAAAGCTGATATTTAAAATTATTCCGAGACCATTATCGATTAGAAAACAACTTATGTGAGTTTTTGCTACCTTTGATACCCACAAAATTAACTTCAAGAGAAGTGTCAGAAGATGATAATATTAGTTTTCCGTCGACCTCTAAATAAAAGCTTACTTTAACTTACACGAAATTGATCATTAATGACCCATTTTAATGTGCAATTTCTCCTATTTTAATGTATGATTGTCATGGGCAACCAAACACAGAAGTATTCAGCACGGAATAGTTGAATTATTCTGTGTATGTACTGTTATTCCACAGAGAAAAGGAATTCATAATTCAAATCGAAAAATTTAACTCTATACAAAATAAAGTAGAAACTGCGGAAAAAATTTTATGCAATAATCGTTCGAAAGTAAATAACACTTCAGCTTCCACCAGTTCCACATATTCCTTATCGGATATTGTATGTAATGTTAACTATTCAGAATGGCACATGTCTAATATTCCATCTATGAATTTCTCAAATTGTTCCATCGGGAGCATAAATATAAATATATCGAAATGAACATAGAAATTTATATTGCTGTCAAGTGTATCTGTCATGCAAAATAAAAATTTATTTCAATCAAGAATTTATACTCAATTCATGATGAGGTCGACGGAAAAATCTTGTAATAAACTCGTTTATTAATGTATCGATTAATGGTCTCGAACTATTAACTCGCTCACTCCGCTCACACGTTAAAATATCTCAACCATCAATCGCTGTCATTAATAAACTAGTTTATTAAATAACTATTTTTTAGTGACAGCTTGGACAAAATTAGTCGATCAAAATACAAATATTGCATCAATAGGCGTCAAAAAATATGAAGCAGTGAAGTAAATACAAATTTGCAAACATGCATAATACAATTAGAAACCATTTTTGCTAATAAATATTGCGTGAATTGAAGTATGTATGTACAACAGAAAATTTTGACTTTACAAATTTATGAGTGAAAGTTACTGGAGCACATCGTTCGTTCTAAATATACATTGAATGCTTATTTGTGGTTCATTATAAAATAACAAACATCTCCAGATTGGCATACATGAAATAAATAACGTGCTTTTTTTTGCATACACTAATGATTTCAAATATCCCACAAAAAGTAATCCAAAAGGGTTGAAAAATAACTTCTTGGAGGTCAGTTAATAGTTGCATTTTTTGAAATCATGGATTCCACAAACTTTTCTTTCAATAAGTCTATGGTTGCCATACAGAATACGAAGTGGCATCGCCTTGTTGAAACCACATTTGGTCCAAATAAATGTCTACCAATGGTACCAACAAAAAATTTGTTAACATTGCTCTATAGCGTTCACCATTTACTGTAACAATTCAACCGTCCTCATTTTTGAAAAAATATGGTCCTATAGTTCCACCATGCTATAAACCACACACAAAATTACTTTTAGAAGATGAATTGGCTTCTCAACAATCTCTTGTTGATGGTACCAACAAAAAATTTGTTAACATTGCTCTATAGCGTTCACCATTTACTGTAACAGTTCAACCGTCCTCATTTTTGAAAAAATATGGTCCTATAGTTCCACCATGCTATGAACCACACACAAAATTACTTTTAGCAGATGTACTGGCTTCTCAACAATCTCTTGTTGATGGTACCAACAAAAAATTTGTTAACATTGCTCTATAGCTTCCACCATTTACTGTAACAGTTCAACCGTCCTCATTTTTGAAAAAATATGGTCCTATAGTTCCACCATGCTATAAACCACACACAAAATTACTTCTAGAAGATGCATTGGCTTCTCAATAATTTCTTGTTGATTAGTAGCCCTCCAGAACAGACAGTCTTGCGTATTAACAGAGTCATTGGGTTGAACATGATCTTCGTCTGAAAATATGATTCAGTTGACAAAATCATTGTCATTATAAAGTTGTTATAAAGTCCATTCAGCAAAATCAAGACGCTTTCGATGATCTAGGAGCTTCAGATCTTGAGTCAATTCAATCTTATACGGATGCAAGCCCAACGCCTTTCTCAAAATAAACCAACTGGATATGTCTGTGAAAGACCAAGTTGCTGTGAACGATGAGAAATTGAAATATTTGCATGTTCTTCAACATTAGCTCTTACAGCTTCAATATTTTCTGCATTTCTAACATTTCGATGTCGTCTTGGTGTTTTCGTATCGTGTAGTGTAAATTCTGACTCCTATTTTCCACGGAAATTCACGAAGTGTACGTTGACTTTGAATAAGAAACGATTATTTTCATAAAATGATTGGATAATAACCAAGCATTGTAACTTTTTGTAGGCGTTCCAAATATATGAATAAAAATTATATGCAGGGTATCGTATACATTGGGCCACTCTCAACTTTTAATTTTCAAATACAAACCTGTATTTTTAATTGCATTTTTTTGAATGCCTAGATTCATGTTTCATATTGTCGTAGTATTTCCATCTGTTTTGGAAATATTGAACCATTAACAGTAAAATTTCGAAATTTTTTTTCAAATCCCAGCTGTAATTGAAAAAAAATATAAACTTTCCCAAATTTCGTCAGTTTTCCATAGCAAATTTTTGTTGCATTCCCAAATATCTGAATGACATGTATATACAGGGTATCGTACACATTGGGCCACCCCCAACTTCTCATTTTCAAATACGGACCTGTATTTTTATTGCATTTCTTCAAATGCCAAGAGTCATGTTTCATATTGGCGTTTTATTTTTATCGAAATAATGAAGTGTTTTGGAAATACTTTGAACTAATACTGGGCATTCTATACCTTATTCTATGATATTTTTTTAAAAGTACTACTGAAATTTTTGAAAAAATTTTAAAACTTCACTGGTAGTTGTTCAAAATTTCCAAAATAATCTATAATTCAAAAGAAATTACTTTTTCAATACATGACTCTTGGCATTCAAAAAACTGCAATTAAAAATACAGGTCCGTATTTGAAAATTAAAAGCTGAGGGTGGCCCAATTTAAACGATACCCTGTATATAATTTTTATTCAGATATTTGGATAGCCTACAAAAAGGTGCAATGGTGTGACATTCTCTTTTAAAAAAATTCCTAAAATAAGAAGATATAGGCAAAAGAAGAATTTCGACATTTTCGTTTTCCTGTATAACTCCAGAACTAAAGAAGGTAGGTCAGTTTTTTTAATCCATATAATTGAACTCTGAAAAATGCAACACATTACCCACATTTAACCAACCCTGTATCTCTTACCGTTATCGCAATCTCCATGCATAGACTCATATTTGTATAGCCCTGTATATATATATATATATATATATATATATATATATATATATATATATATATATATATATATATATACTTGGTATCATTAGAAGTATTCATTCTGCTATTCAATTATATTTTTAGCATTTTATGAGTCTAGACAGTCACAAAAAAATATGTTGTATCTCTTTCTGTAACATTTTCATTGACTGTATTAGGGCGATGTCAATAATTTAGTTATTTTGAAGCATACAGAAATAAAAACTCATTTGATAATTAGTTGAAAATTACCATAATTTGTATTCGAACAAAAAAGACAGTCTAGCACTTAAAGTAGAACAATAAAAAAATGCTACCTATTAGCATCATCTAATATGAATATCATCAATTTTTTTTTGAGCTTGATGTTTAGTAATTCATTGATTGATATATTCAACTCGAAAAATTATGCATGACTTGATACCTCATTAGGAACTCCCAATTCTGTCTCGGCTTCTTTAGAATATAATTTATTTTTGCTGGCGGTATCTTTTTTATTTCAGTATCAATATGGACTGTATCTCAGAAAAAATTATTTTACATATATTAGCAGTATGCTACTTGTAGAGTGGCACAGCTATCGAAATCACAATCGCAAAATAGAATTTAATCTTTCGAATGTAAATAGAAACATAAATTTCAGTATTCCTTTTAAGGAAAATGATTATCTACTGTTATTGGTTCTATTAAGGAGATATATGATCTAAATATACAGAAGAAGATGGAACTAGAACATTTTGAATATATGTGTGAAACCGGTATATCCCCGACTGCTGGAATTGAATGAGTATATATATATATATATATATATATATATATATATATATATATATATATATATATATATATATATATATATTCATTCGAATTGTTGTTGCCTGTGAACTATTTCTAATCTTTTGATAATTATTAGCAATAACAGGCTGGTTGAATCTCAAAAAACTCGATTTTATTAAAAAGTTGACGTTTCGCCACGACATTCGTGGCTTTATCAAAAGTTTTGATAAAGTCTCGAATGTCGTGGCGAAACGTCAACTTTTTAATAAAATCGAGCTTTTTGAGATTCAACCAGCCTGTTATTGCTAATAATTATCGAAAGATTATTTATATATATATATATATATATATATATATATATATATATATATATATATATATATATATATATATATATATATATATATATATATATACATAAATATATATATATATATATATATATATATATATATATTACATATATATATATATATATATATATATATATATATATATATATATATATATATTACATATATATATATATATATATATATATATATATATATATATTATATATATATATATATATATATATAAATATATAATAAAAATAAATATATATATATATATATTAAATATATATATATATATATATATATATATATATATATATATATATATATATATATATATATATAGTGTCGTGCACGGCTACGACACTAGAAATGCTAATTGCTTTTACATGCAGGTTTGTCGGTTTGCTAAATCTAGAAATAGTATCTTTTATGAGGGATTCAATAGATTTAATAAATTGCCTAGTGATATAAAAAGTAGTAATAGTTTTAATGTATTTAAGCGTAAGTTAGCAATGTTTGTTTTAAGTACCTAATATGAAATGTTAAGCCGAAATGTCTAGGCTTTTCAGCAGATGTAGATTTATGTAATAGCTTATGCTAAAATAAACGATATTATTTATATATATATATATATATATATATATATATATATATATATATATTATATATATATATATATATATATATATATATATATATATATATATATATATATATATATATATATATATATTATATTGATCCAAGATTTTAGTGAAAAATATAAAGTTAATTAGTCTTATAAATTTTTTTGACACAAAGCTAAGTACTCTTTAAAATAATCCAAAACACAATTATTATGTACACGTTTCAGCATTTAGAATTGATTGGGCCGATACATGATGTAAATTAATAAACAAATGAAACAATGGTTTATAAAAACCATTTATTAAATATTAAATGTACGCATGACGCACGTTTAGGTGAAACTTCACCTTCTTCAGATGCTGAATGCAAACTAAAAATAATTCCTCCATTATATGGAATACAAGAAATAAATAGATGACAAATTGTGTAGAAATAGTATATAGAAGAATAGTTTCAAATAAATAGTAAAATAGAAGGAGGAATATATCTCCAGATTATTTAATGGCAGAAAAGAACTATCACTCTCCACTATTTCTGCCAATTTGGAAAGAAAATTGATGATAACATGTTCAAGCGCTAAGATCAGTCGTAATATTTCATATATAGCAGCTTAGTGCACTAGCGAGGTTATAAAATTGATGAAATATTACAACTAATCCCAACTTAAAGAATGCGTTTCTCTAATTAGTGTTAGTCCAAGACATTCGCTGTGTTCTAGAGTTATATTCTATTCTGAAAAGCAGAAAATTGATATTTTTTAGATGAATAGTGAAGTAAAAAATATAATCAATTCTAGCGTGTAGTTGTAAAAGTTTCTATTCATGATATTTAGCTAATAAAACTTTCATTAAGTCATCATAATTGTGTGTTGATTTCAGTGATAATATTAAAGCACTATATTCTTCTGCATTCAAGGCATAACGGCTTAACATATTTTTAAACTCGGCATACTTATACTCTAACTTGTTACTTTCAATCTGCAGTTTCTCAATTTTATCAGTTTTATAAATTAACTGAACATATAATTCTCCTGTATCCTTTCTTCTGAGTTCCAACATTAACGCTGCTCCATATGGTATATCCAGCGAATGTGGTACTTTAAACACATCTAAAATACAATGAACATTAACATCGTGAGCAGAGTACATCTTCATTTTTGCAACATTAGTTTTAACATCTGAATTATGTGCAAAAAAGTCGAATTGTTGTATGATTTCGTAGAGTAATCGACCTACAGAAAGTTTAATGTTTTCCTGAGTTTCAGTATGTAATGAAAAAAACTCATTAAAAATTTTTTTTAGTTTTTCAGGATATACTTCCTTCGTCCACTCTGGTAGACTTAAATTATTCAGTTCTTCAATGAACAAAATATCTGCTATAATCATAGCTTCAAATACATGAGATATTTTTTTGCCAGTATGTATTGTCAGATATTCGCAAATATTTTTCACGTCCTCATCATTAAATGTTGTGTATTTCGATGGAAATTTTTTATATTTCAGAATGTGATGAGAAGTGGTGAATATATCGTCAAACTGAATGGGAATTGTGTGTACAGGAATTGGCTGCCAAAGTAGATCAGGATTCCATATATCATCAGGCTTTGGAGGAAAAAGACCTGCAAGTGTTGCCGCAGCTGATGATATACATCGGTCTTTATCGGAAGAGACAACATATATTTCATCTTTTTTATAAGAACTTGACAGAAAGCCATTATATCGTTCTCTTAACCATTGACCCAGCTCGTACATCCGCTTTTTTCCAACCTACAAATAAGTAGATATATACATATATATATATATATATATATATATATATATATATATATATATATATATATATATATATATATTTATATATATATATATTTTTTTATATATATATATATATATATATAAATATATATATATATATAATAATAAATATATATATATATATATATATATATATATATATATATATATATATATATATATATATATATATGGGATCGATATTTTCACAGGTTGTGTGGTTCATAAATAAATACTTTAATTCAGATGTTTCTATTGTAGTATAAATAACGTTTCAGTCGTCACTGCGACCTTTTTCAAATTATGTCCTACGTTTATTGTTCTGGTCACTAAAATATAAAAGAGTTACGTTTTACCTTAAAAACAATTAAATACTTATATACACTTACACACATAAAAAACTAGAATGTCTCATAAAAAATAATACACAATACAGATTATAATTTTGTTGTTGATTGATCGAGGTGTCAACGCAGACTGCAACTCTCCTTCCTAAATATACTGTGCTTTTTGCGCATTTATAATAAAGATTTCGGACACTAACTTCACAAACAGATTTGCCCGGAGATATTTTATTTTAGTTGTTGAGGATGTTGTTGTAAATCTTGCTAAGCCCCTGTATTTCAGTTTTATCATTGACAGCATTTGGATTATTCTTGATGAAAATCATCTCATATATTTCACGTTTTCTTCGATGGCATTCAGTTTTTAGGATCTTAACCGCTGTGAAATTAAAACTATGATTCAACATTAGTTGGTGTTTTTTAAGCGCAGTGGAATTTTTATTATCGTACTTGTGCCCGTTTATCCTGTTTTGTAGATATTGACAAGTCTGTCCAATGTACACTCCAGAACAGTTTCCACACGGTATTTGGTATACAGTATGAGTCTTCTTATTAGTTGGTATACTGCTTTTTAGTTGACTGAATATGCATTGTAGGAGATTGTATCCTTTATGACTCAACTTAATGTCGTATTTTTTGAGGAGTTTTCCGATGTTCTCTGATAGATTAGGAACGTAAGGTATGGACACAAATTTCGTCACGTTTTTTCCCTACTTCTATTCTCACTAGTTTCCAGATGTGGGTGGTGTTTCTCAATTCTCTGTTGGAAAATTGCATGTACCATTTTTGGGGGGTAAGCGTTGTCAAACAGTACTTGCTTCGCTTTTTTTATTGCTTGATGTTGGTATTCTGGATCGCTTAATATTGCCGATCGAGCAATAATATTAAGCGTGTGGAAACTGTTCTGGAGTGTACATTGGACAGACTTGTCAATATCTACAAAATAGGATAAACGGGCACAAGTACGATAATAAAAATTCCACCGCGCTTAAAAAACACCAACTAATGTTGAATCGTAGTTTTAATTTCACAGCGGTTAAGATCCTAAAAACTGAATGCCATCGAAGAAAACGTTAAATATATGAGATGATTTTCATCAAGAATAATCCAAATGCTGTCAATGATAAAACTGAAATACAGGGGCTTAGCAAGATTTACAACAACATCCTCAACAACTAAAATAAAATATCTCAGGGCAAATCTGTTTGTGAAGTTAGTGTCCGAAATCTTTATTATAAATGCGCAAAAAGCACAGTATATTTGGGAAGGAGAGTTGCAGTCTGCGTTGACACCTCGATCAATCAACAACAAAATTATAATCTGTATTGTGTATTATTTTTTATGAGACATTCTAGTTTTTTATGTGTGTAAGTGTATATAAGTATTTAATTGTTTTTAAGGTAAAACGTAACTCTTTTATATTTTAGTGACCAGAACAATAAACGTAGGACATAATTTGAAAAAGGTCGCAGTGACGACTGAAACGTTATTTATACTACAATAGAAACATCTAAATTAAAGTATTTATTTATGAACCACACAACCTGTGAAAATATCGATTCAATATAGTCAAATATGGTTCAAGAAAATCAATCTGTGAATATATATATATATATATATATATATATATATATATATATATATATATATATATATATATATATATAAAATGAAGTGAACTAGGACATTTATTTGAAACTAATCAAACAATCCTCCTAGCGGAGCAGGTTATACGAGTTCACGAAACATCGAAATACCTCCATATACCTTGGATGGTGTATGTTAGAAACATTAAGTTATTCATCACAATCAATGGAAATGATAGACAGTCTGTTTCGCCCTTATTTGGAGCTCATCAGTATTATCCATCCATCGAAAGTGATATCCAACCAAATATTTCCAACTGCCTTATATTTTCCTTCTAGTGACTCTATGGCATATAAATATGACACAGCGCCACCAGTCGGAAACAAATGAACCACATTTTACAGATAGATGAAATCATTTCGGCAACGAGAACTCGTACGTCCTGACACCCGAAGGTGGTTACTATATTCGCTAAGCAAGAGTAAAGTAGCCACATCAATTCGATGTGATGCAACATTTACACACCGCCTGTAATAAGCGCTCCAATTTTATCCCCTATACAGGCAGCAAATGAATATAAAACAGAATTCTTCGTGTTATCGATACACGTTCGTGGCAATAAAATGAGGCTTCATTCAGTATAGTGAAACTTAAGCAAAGTGTGTTTCATTTTAAAGTTCAAATTTTTTTCTCTATGATGTTTCACTGAGTGATGTGCGAGAATTCAATGTCAGTTATTAAAAAATTTTATTTAACATTTTAAACTTTATGGATCTTTATGAAACTTATAGTTTGTGTATTCTCTGGTTGTGAGAGACCTTCGTTTTATTTTATGTGTTCTGTTTCACAATTTGTATCTCACAGTTTGCTTTGAATTGGTTGAGTTTTCTAGTTGTGAAAAATATTTGAAGGCATCGGTTCATTATGCAACTTATATTTTTTGAATTTTGTGGTCATAAGAATTGTTTTATTTTTAGAAATATTATTTTACAATTTGGATAGTACGATTTCTACAAGAACTTACATTTGTTAATTCTCCTGGTGATGCAGTCCATATTGGAGAATTTTTGTGTGGATCAGCTGGATAAGATGAAAATGGCATTCGGTCACCATGTCTATGTATCTAAGAAAAAATTTGCAATGGACTAAAATCATTCTACATTGATTTACTGTTTTATATTTATATATGTATATATATATATATATATATATATATATATATATATATATATATATATATATATATATATATATATTTGGGTATATATTATTGAACTAACTGATTCAAATTATTTTGGAAATGTTCAATATTTTCTTCATTTAATTACTCCGTCTGGATATTACAACATCATAGCAGTCATTCTCATTGAATTGGTGAAAAAACTTTATTATTCATTTATTTTATTATTTGGATTCTTATTCTCAAGTTCTGTTTTTCATCTTTCTCGGATGAAAGACAATAATTTTTTTTATAAATTTTAACAGTTTTGTAGGTGGTAATAAAAGTCCATAAAAAAGAGTTTGCTTGATTTTATAAATAATTTCTGATTTAACTGATTTCATTCAAGTTGTAACGTTATGAAATACCGTCCACTGGCTAAACCAAATTTTAGACGAGAGAAGCCAGAAGATACGATGATTTCTAGCGTCACTTCAAATAGTAGGGGGGATAAAAATTCGTCGAAGCCGGACGACTCAAAACGTACGTTCTTTTCGATTTGTAAATTGAGTTGATACGACGAGAGAATAAGGCAATAAAGTTTTCACTTCATAGTTTTCCCGAAGTTTGATAAATGTTTCTTAAACATATCAAACTTATCGTTTGCGCTAGGAAGCGCAAGACCTCAGGAGCTTGTACAAGCATATAAGACCTCAGGAGTCCGAATTTAAGACCTAGGAGTTTGCAAAACCCATACAAGACCCTAGGAGTCCCATTTCAAGACACCAGGAGTTCCATTTCAAAACCCAAGGAGGTAGGAAAAAATTAAAGAACCCGGGAGTTCCGAAAGCTACAGAAGCGAAAGAAGACCGAGGAAGACAACAAATTAAAACAGATCAGTAATACTGATAAAACGAGCTCAAATTATCGTTTGCGCTAGGAAGCGCAAGACCTCAGGAGCTTGTACAAGCATATAAGACCTCAGGAGTCCGAATTAAAGACCTAGGAGTTTGCAAAACCCATACAAGACCCTAGGAGTCCCATTTCAAGACACCAGGAGTTCCATTTCAAAACCCAAGGAGTTTGGAAAAAATTAAAGAACCCGGGAGTTCCGAAAGCTACAGAAGCGAAAGAAGACCGAGGAAGACAACAAATTAAAACAGATCAGTAATACTGATAAAACGAGCTCAAAATTTTATCCTTATTTTAGCACTTCATTTATTCTTTGAACCAACATTTTTCTAAATAATTTTAATAGAGATTTTAGTGAAGTTTTTGATTGTTTCATTGTCTGTGAATAAATCAGGTAAATTGTAACTGGAATTTCCAAATTTTTGAACTAGCCGGAGCATACATTTCAAGTAAAATATCTAAATTTATATTGTTCATTTATTCATATAGGGAATTCACGTTACAAAGTATATAGACAAAAGCAGAAAACAACGAGGAAACATAACTCAACATCAACTCAATTCCACGATGCACTTCGCGAATATTTTTTTTTATAAAATAAATTATTTTGTCTAAATTCGGTTTGATATTTATGCTATTATATCTCACCTCGACAAGATGCATTAAGCCCCAAAAATATGATCTTAGCGATAGAGCTTTATTGCTCTTTTTTTATAGATATATATATATATATATATATATATATATATATATATATATATATATATATATATATATCAATCAATTGATTCAAATCAATTCAGTTTGATATGATAAAAATATGGCATAAATCCTAAAAATAAGTTCATGCATTAAGTTTCACTTACTGAAGTTACTGCTACCAACTCATCATCCACTGACGATGCACTCACTATAAAAGGAATGAGGAATAATAAACTGTTAAACATTGCAAACTTTCATAGTTCTTATTTTATTTTGTAATCATTGAATAATATTAAGAATCAATATAGTACTTACTCATGAAGAAAATATGTGGAATATTTTCAATGAAGGCAATTTACTTTTTTATCCGTTTCTCTAATTAGTACCTAGTGTAAATTTGATTATTAGAGTGCTAAGTTGAATATGAACTATCTCACCGTTTCACTCAACTTTGTGTCGACTATAGCGTATTAATTACACTCCAACTGATAAGTTTGTTTACTCCATGAATGCAGAACATTTGTCTTTGTTTTATCATTTAATCTTAAAATATGAGATTTGATAAGTATTTATTTAGTCTCCAGATAATTGAATATAACATGTTTCTTTAACATGATATGCATACTACTCAATAAAATTTTCCTTATATTATATTATGATAAGCCCATCTAGTATTTTATTATATATATATATATATATATATATATATATATATATATATATATATATATATATATATATATATATATATATATATATAAATTTATATATATATATATATATATATATATATATATATATATATATATAAATTTATATATATATATATATATATATATATATATATATATATATATATATATATATATATATATATATATATATATATATATATATATATATATATATATATATATATATATACAGATATATATGGCACCAAAAATTGAGTGTTTGGTGCAAAAAACTCATGAAATGGAAAATTCGGGGAACGCAAAGGAGTTTCAGGTTCCTTTAATTGAGTTTCTACAAGTCAGAATAAGTCGCTTTGCCTCATCCGAAGATATAGTGAAAACAAAAACGATATTCTCCTTTTCCGTCATTTATCTGTAAAGTATATTCAGTAAAATATTTTTTCAGAATCAGGACAAAAACAATTGAGAAATCTTAAATTTTATATATTGTATCTCAAGTTTTAATTGGTTCGAGGACCGGTAGAATAAATAATTTATATATATATATATATATACATATATATATATATATATATATATATATATATATATATATATATATATATATATTTATATATATATATATATATATACATATATATATATATATATAAATTTGTGACAATTAAAAGGCTCTAATACTTTAAACACTTTATCTTCACTTCAAACAATAAATTTTTCAACTTTAGCACCCAAGATTGAATGAATTAGAAGCCGTACAAAGTAACTGAACATTCTTGGTTACATAAAATATGTGAATCACACATTTTAGACCGAGAGATACTGAAAGGATTTGTGAAGTAATTTCTTACAGTATGGCGCTTTTAGGGGAGTTCATATACGTACACATTGAAGGAAAATGACTTTCTTACCGGTGGTGCGTGGTCACAATTGCAGAATATTTAATTGAAATTGCTCAAAAATCCGGAGGTGTCAAACAATTTCTTTCACAAAATTTCTTCAATTTATGGGTATTTTAACAACAAAAAATCCGGCGCTCACTTTATGCCATACTTCTCCGGTAGGTGTTTAGGACCGCCATACTTTTTTGAAAATTTTTTTTTTTAATTTTTCTTAAAATTCATTTCTTACAGGCTGATTCTTTTTAAACAATTTTTTTTATTAATCTTGTGCGAAAATCACCACGCCATACCACTCCGACGGTCCAAAATACCCGCCATAACCCCTGAAACATGTAATTTTTTAAAATTCGAAAAACTATTTTTTTCACCTTGAAATTTGGTCTAGTGGTTGTTTTTATGATTAGAAATATAATGTTCATAATGCCATATCTGTAGAGTGGGCGATATCCGTAATTGAATAATTGTAAAATTTCATGCAACATTTGAACAATTTCTTACAGTATGGCAGCACTCTTGGACTTTACCATAAGTAAGTATGGGATGAATTTTCCTGAATCATACTTTTTATGAACTTTCCGAAAATTGAATTGCCATACTGTACCTAAAAAATCGTTTTATTTATTAATTTTTTTTATTTCGCAGCGTGCGTATCACGGTCTTCCGTGCCAAGGTCACAGTATGGCGTATTTTTTTTAACTTATAATCGTATTGGAACAATCTGATTTCATTTATGCCATACTGTAAAAAACAATTTTACGGCTTCTATAGGCGTGTTTTAAAAACGGTTAAAAAATACCATTTTTCAAGTATGGCACCACTTTTGTACTGCACTAGAAGTATGGCGAATATAATTTTGTCTCACTACATCATAAACTGGCCACAATTTAACTGCCATACTGAAAGAAATAGTTTTTCGAATATAAAAAAATTACATGTTTGAGGGGGTATGGCGGGTATTTTGGACAGTCGGAATGGTATGGCGTATTGATTTTCGTAAAAGATTAATGAAACACAATTGTTTGAAAAAAATCAGCCTGTAAGAAATAAATTTCAGAAAAATTTTTAAAAAACATTTTCAAAAAAGTATGGCAGGCCTAAACACCCACCGGAGAAGTATGGCATATAGCGAGCGTCGGATTTTCTGTTGTTAAAATACCGATAAATTGAAGAAATTGAGTGAAAGAAATTGCTTGACAACTCCGGATTTTCGAACAATTTCAATTAATTATTCTGCAATTGCGTCCCGCGCACCACCGGTAAGATCATCATTTTCCTTCAATTTATTACGTATATGAACCCCCCTAAAAGCGCCATACTGTAAGAAATGACTTCACAAATCCTTCCAGTATCTCTCGGTCCATTTATTATTTTCATTGATATAACAACCATTTTCAGGAAACACTATACCCCTGCAAAATGCAATCATCCAGTTTTCGATACCTCATTTTTTTTATTGTTCACTTCATGTGGAGATCACAAATTCTGTCACAAAATTTCGAACTCATTCCATTGATTTCATTGAAATGCATGATGAAAAACGGTAAAATAAGGAAATGAAATCATTAATATTATCATAACAATTGCATGGAATTATAATTGTTCCAAAAACATTACAACAGATATTCTCGTCTCAACTCACCGTCATGCACTAACTGTTCCTGAAATAAGTCACAAAAGACCTGTAATATAAATTGATTGAAATAAACGAAAAATTGTCAAGAATCTCTTCAACAATGGTAATTTCACATACTGTGGTATTCAAAACACTGCATTTAATGAGATAAACTGTGGTTTAATGTTACTCCATTAACTTCAGTGACAAATTATCGTCAACAAATCAAGAACGCTCTTCATATTTTGAAATTCCAACTGTACGTATGTAGTTATTGTCAAAATGAACGAGCATCGTTCCAGCCATGACGATAAAAAATAACATGGTCTGCATCAATAAATCATCCAATTTATGGCATTTGGCCAACTGTGGTTCTTGGATATTTATAATTGGTAATCTCTTCATACTTCGGAAGCAACTGAACAAGCCCCCAGAATGCTGAAAGCATTTATTAATTGGATTGATCCTTTGGAGTCGCATGCAAAAAGAGAGCGAGTTAATCGAACGACGATAACTGTAACCTTTTATAGAATAAAAACATGTTTCTATTTATAGCAGGGACTTGTGCTCGAAATTGTTCGAAAGGCGTTCCATGATTTTTCTTGTAGGATTGATATAAGTGATTTTTTTTTATTGGAGATGGAACAATTTTTCACTGTTCAATCCACATAAATTAATGTGAACTAATACTATTCGATATAAAATGTTATGATTAAATTTTGTTGGAAATAATTACTCTGATGAATTCATCGTAAATAAAGGACTGCGACAGGGGTGCTGCATATCACCAACTCTATTTAAAGTATATATAAATAGAGTACTAAGAGATTGGAGAAGAAAATGTACGACAATGGGAGTGCTTATCGAGAATCAACACATATATAGTATGGAGTTCGCTGACGATCAGGTTATACTAGCAGAGGACGGAGATGACGTCAACTATATGTTTAGAAAACTAAAGGAGGAATATACGAGATGGGGCTTGGAGATAAATATGGGGAAAACAGAATATATGGTAATCGGAGGACAAGGAGAAGACCTAATTATAGACAATGACGTGATGAAGAAGACAAATGAGTATAAGTATCTAGGGGTTACAATAACCTCCGACGGTAAGGACGAAATAGATATACAAAATAAAATAAAAAAAAGTAAAACTATAATCAAACAACTACACCCCATGTTGTGGAATGACAATATCTCAAATAAAACAAAAAGAAGGATGTTTAACTCATTTGTTGAGGGTTGCGTTACCTATGGAAGTGAGGTGTGGACATTGAATGAAAAGATGAAAAATAAAATATCAGCAACAGAGATGATGTATTGGAGACGATGTTGTAAAAAGATGCTATTAGATCATGAAAGAAATGAAAGAATAAGAGAAATAATGCAAGTTGATACTTCATTAATAAGTACAATTGAAAGGAAACAACTGCTGTGGTATGGACACATGAGAATGGACCAGGATAGAATACCACAAAGAATTTGGAAATGGAGGCCTGCAAATAGGAGAAAAAGAGGAAGACCAAGAAAGAGTTGGGAAAAGGGAATAAAAGAAGCTATGCTAAAAAGAGAGCTGAAAGAAGACGGAGTTAGAGATAGAGTCTCTTGGAGATTGGGATGCGGTAGATGGCAAGATTAGCTGTATAGAAGCCGCTTATATATATATATATATATATATATATATATATATATATATATATATATATATATATATATATATATACTAAATTTTGTAGATGATCTTCATATTCTAAAGAAATATCTTCATTAATCCGCTTTTAGTTTAAGAAAAACTACAACATTCTTGTCGATAGAATATTCAGCAGGTTTTCGTGAGCATTTATATTTTGGAAATCAGCAGATAAAGAAAATATTCAAAAATTTCATCGCACCAATAAACTCATTTTGCAGGTTTTCACTTTGAAAACCTGCTTATTAAAATGGGTGCGATTAGCAAAGTTGTACCTGGGACCAGGATATGCAATTTTGAAGCAATAGGGTTGAAAGTTTGTAAATGGGTAGCTTCGTATGATATCTTGGATAGGATTGTTTTTGGTTCGAATTGTTTGGGGGGTTGACGCCCTGGGGGAAGAACTAAATCTTGTTTTTATGATGAAGGTCGCAATTTTGGAGTAATAGGGTTGAAAGTTTGTAAGTACGTAGTCTCGTATGATACCTTGGATGTGATTGGCTTTGGTACAAATTGGTTGGGGGTTGATCCTCCGGGTTGGAAGTAAATATTGTTTACACATTAGAGGGAGCATTTTTTTTTAATTTGGAAAAAAAATCATAATTTTATGAATATATTGCTTAAACTGGATACGTTATGAAAACCTCCTCTTCTAATGCAGCTCGCTGCGATAGAGTTTTTTGTATTGTAACAAAACAAACCTTCTATCGAATTTTTGTAAAGCAGCTGTAATCACTTCATTAAGGAATTCTTCAGTTTTTGTGATCATTTTAGAAAACTCCATATTTCTGATATAATACTCAAAAATTTGGACTTCTGGGCAGACACAATGATTTAAATAGAAGTGTGTTGAAAATTTTCAAACGCCTCTTATTGCTTTATTCATTGAGAATATATGATATTACATTTTTTATCTAAGCTTTTCGTGTTTATGTTTTTTACTTCGATAACATACTTTATTGAACTCATGAAGCTTTTCACGTCTTGCCCTATGAAATAAAGATTCAAAGCTACAGTTCCACCAGAGGAACATTTTGTTGCTGAATGTTTCTTCTTGTAGAAACTTATGGCAACATACGTAAACTTCTTGTTTCCACTGAAGCAACTTAAATTGTCAATAGTTGCATATTATTCAGTAGAAATAATCAATATTTGTTGCCGAAACATAAAGAAATTTTAAGGTACATTCAGGAACATTTACGGAAATTTATTTATTTATTTATTCGTATGGCAAAAATGCAATAATACATTTCCAGTGAGAGTTAAAATAAAAAGGTAAAACACAGAAATCTACGTACCATCAATCAAACAAACAAATAGCAAACCAGCATAAAAGATAAAAATTAAAGCTAAACATTGATATTTCAATTCTTGATCCAATCAAGCACAGCTTCGTCAGCCCTCATGAAATCGCTCCAGCTCTCTTGGAAAGACAGCAGGGGGCATTCCTCTCTAATGTGTTTAATGGTTTGGCGGGGGCTCCACAGTCACAGCTTGGAGAGTCAGTTAACCCTCTCGCTCACCTTGTCCTCAATTGAGGACAACCTACTTTGGATTTTTTCCTATGAAGTGCCGCTTGCTCTTACTTCTCTGTCACATTGTTCTCAGTGGTGAACATCATATACTTCCAAATGAATATATGTGCTGCCATCTAAAAGCTGATGGAAAAAAAATTCATTCATTTGAAATATAGGTTTTCGTAGGGTAGCTGTGACAGCAGTGTAGCGCTCTACTGTTTATTTTTTTGTTAGTTATATTCGTTAGACCACGTGTTTGAAAACTGTTTGTTCACGTTCACAATAAGTGTAGACTTGTTCCAAAGTAATTGTGTTTGGTGATTTTTGTGCATATTGTAATCAGCGATTTTTGAAAGTGTGGTGTCCTAATTTGAGGACATTGTGAGCTAGCGGTAAACGCAACATCTAGGTAAATATAACAGCACTTATATTTTATTTCTGCAAAAGTTAAATTTAATACATTTTAGTACTTCGAAAATGGACCATTCATGAATTACCATACCCTGTAATGTTATTTTAATAAAACATATTAATATTTTACCCTCTGAACATATTTCTGAAAATTTTTTGTCTTCCATCAGCTCATGATGTCCTCAATTGGGGACATGTCATAGTGCCCAAACGGAGCATTTTGAAATTCTGAATTCAACATCAAAAATTTTAAAAAAATCATAAGTTGCATCACAGTAAATTTCAGATTTTTCGCCCAATAGTTTTAATTCGTGACCGAGAGGGTTAATCCCATTTGTAGAGGAAGTCGGCATATCGACCATATACGGAACGAATTCTATTTAGTTATAATGCGCTCTATCAAGATCTGCACCTGTGGTATCGCAACCATACCCCTCAAATCATTCACGAATCTCGGGATCTCCAACAAGTTGGCAGCTCTGTTTCCACAAATCCACAGCTTCAATATTGTTACTGACCAGTTGTTCAGCTTGCCATAGAGGCGGGTTTCTCGAGCGCAGATGATTCCTCCGTAAGTTAGATACCTACCTTATACCTAACGTTATGTATAGGAAGGTTATGGTTCTGTTGAAGCTTTCGAAATTATCTGAGTATAGCTCCGGTTCGTCGGATCTGAGGTGGATACGTGTTAGTCAACACAGGGGACGATGTTCGTAATGTATCCGCAGATGCTCCCCACGTCGTACCGCATAACTTTTGGATAATATTGTTACGGGTTTTTAACTTAGCAGTAGTGTTTTTTTACGGAAATAAGCAACAGCAACAAATTGTTCCACAACTAAAATATATTTGACTGAAAAACTGTTGAATAGCTTCTAAATGTAACTAAAATTCAAATTGCTTCAATTCTGCTACAAGATTTATGTGTAATAAATTGTTGCGATTACTAGATCCAACATCTGAAACATTTTGCCATATGCTCCAAATATGTTAATCTATTTTAACTATATATCACGAATAATCACCGGAACAAAGAAATTCATAATCTCCCACTGACCATAATATATTTAACTCTTCTAGAAACCACTACCTAATGCTTCCGTCTGACATATTTAGGTACGCCTGTCCCTTTCGGTAACTGCAGTATGAAATTCATGCCGCACTGTCTTAAAATCTCACTAAAATTCGTTATGTCTGTCCAAAGTTTATTTCAATTTATTGTTGAGAGCCGTCAGAGCCGTTAAGCTAAATACATTAGGAATATGAATGAAATATTTAATTAAATGAAAGGGCTGAATTGTATGCAAATATTAAGGTATATATATAGGTACAGGTTGTCCTAATTGCCATGGGCCACTATTGCTATCTCGGTAACTATAATAACTACAAGGTTAGTCAAATTAGATAAAATGTGTAGTTTTTGGAGGACATTGACAATCCGGTTTCAGATTTTTTTTAAATTTCTATTTCGAGCTACGGGGGTTTTTCGAAAAATTGCTCAGAACTAATTGATCGAATATCTCAAAAAGTATAATTTTTACAAAAGATTAGTGAGAACTTTTTTTTTGCATTTTAGACTTTCTTCAAGATGGTTTTTTTGAGGAAATTTGGTTCGTCTAGTTCTCGAGATACCACATTCAACTTTGTTTTTTGATTACGGGCCTGCATTTTCCATTCCAAATTTTAGAAAAACTTTTTTTTCTGATTTCAACGATGTATCACATGTCCATATTCGTTTGTATTTAAATTGTAAAAAACTAGTATTTGACTTTTTTGGTAGGTACTTTTTTCATTTTATCATAGGTTTAATCATAGAGCAAAGAGAAACAATTGCTTATAAAAGCCTATGATCCGTAATACATGTTTCGTGTCAAAGTAAGTTTAAACCAACATGGTAGCGTTTTCCAATGGTGAAAAATTAGATTTATTTTTTTGTTATGCAAAAACATTTCGAAGTGCTGAAAGAGCCCTTCAAATGTATCAAAATTTGTATCCCGAAAGACGCTTACCGAATCGAATAATTTTTACAAGGCTAGAGCAAAATTTACTAATATACGTACATTTAATAGTCATTCAGAACGGGAAACAACCGTAACGGCAGAGAATGGGAAAGATGAAACAAATGCATTAGGTATGTTTCATTCACTTTTGAAATTTGGCGAAGGTAATTTCAAAAAATAAGGAAGTTTCAAGGTTTGTTACATAACTTGAATTTAATTAAATGGCAGAAAGTTTGAATGTTTAAAAACTTAATAAGCAGTTTCTTTCATTACACGCTGCAACAGTCTGTTTATGTTATTAAAATAGGCAATTGTTTTACAGGTAGTCTAAGCCACCTCTGATGTTCTCATTTTTTTTAAAACTCAATACAACTTAAATTCTTTTTTTTTATCATTAAAACGCAAACAAATATGAACATGTGATACATCGTTAAAATCAGAAAAAAAAGTTTTTTTAAGAAATGGAATAAAAAATACATTTTCGTATTTAAAAAAAGTAAGTTGATGGTAATGTCTCGAAATTTAGATGAACCAAATTTCCTTAAAAAATACCAAATTGAAGAACGTCTGAAATGCATAATTTTTTTCATTTACTAATTTTTTGTGAAACTTATACTTTTTGAGATATTCGATCAAATATTTCTTCCAAAACTAATTATACTGGACTAACACGTCCATGTAGTTTTCACAAATATAGATCCAATCCAAATTCACATGGAACACATTGTACGTAAAATTCATTGTGGTAAATAATTACATCATATCACTTTCCCATATTTTCATTACTGATTTCTATAAATGGCTAGTGGGTCACAACAAGGAACTCCACTTCCTGCATAATTACAAACAAAAAAAGACACCTGATATTATCAATTTATCCTTGTTCAAAATATCAAGCAATATAATGTCACCCCTTCGATTTTTAAATGACACGGTATAATGAAAATTAGTGATAGATGATTAGGAAAAAACCGCTACTGTATTTTTAACATCCGTTGTGTAATATATTCCCAGAATTACCAGAGCGCCTGAGCCACCAAATATTGTCCAAGATTTTGGGTATGATATCGAAACAAATAGATTTAAATCAGAACAAACTTTAGATTTATGTTCGGCTAGGGATATTTCATTGTGTGCTACTTTTAGGTACACCCACTAAAATCTGGGAAAGTTCTCAATTGTCAAGTGTTATATGGGAACTAGAATTTTACATTATAGGTAATGTACAACAGTGAATCCAGGAGAATGTTGAAATACCGATGAAGAATAACAAAATTTGTTTTTGATGATACTAATCTGACAAAAAATTGCTTCCAATTTAAAAAAATAGTTCATTCGATTTGTAATATAGACAAAAATGTTGTTGCATATTTTAATCTTATTTTCTCCGAGAATATCTCTATCGAAAGTCAATAGCGAGGTACGAGAG
The DNA here is from genome assembly GCA_030704885.1 of Cynegetis impunctata. Classification (NCBI taxonomy): domain Eukaryota; kingdom Metazoa; phylum Arthropoda; class Insecta; order Coleoptera; family Coccinellidae; genus Cynegetis; species Cynegetis impunctata. The sequence goes on along the minus strand of JARQZK010005137.1, from coordinate 167,944 downwards.
TAGGTTTTATATCCGTTTTTGAACTTCTGAAATCGATTTTTGAGATCTTACTGATGCCTGATATATATATATATATATATAGATATATATAGATATATATATATATATATATATATATATATATATATATATATATATATATATATATATATATAATATATAATATATATATGTATATAATATATATATATATATAATATATAAAATATTATATATATATATATATATATATATATATATATATATATATATATATTTTTGGTATCTGAGGAAGAACGAGGTTATCAAAATTTGGGCAAATTCTTTCGAAATTTTGTAATTTTCGAACAAAAAAAGTCGGGAAGGTTAATAAGCTGAAATTTATCAAACCTATGGCTAAAGATGTGGAAATAATTTATGAACAAGATTTTCGAAACTCAGCCTCTACAGCTTTTAAGAGTGTCAATCGAGCTGAAAAAAATTCTCACCACCATGAAAATTGTGTTAAAATGTTCAGAATTGGTTCGTGGATTGAAATGAAGCTAATAAAGTGCCGTTTGGTGGCAAAATAATTTTTCTCAATTACCGCTATTTATACATGAAGATATTAGATATAAGGTATTTATGAAAAAACGATTCTAAAGAACCTCACAGAAGAAAATCACATGGCGTTAGATCTAGAGTTCTTTCCGGCCGTTATATATCACTTTTTTTCCCAATTTGAATACTCATAAGTCTAGGAATATTATTACTGCGCTTGTATATCGTAGGGAAGCTCTTTTATTGATATTTGTTCGACTATTACCATACTCTCTTTCACCCCTCGGGGTTTATCCAATTAACGGTCGTCCAATTGTTGCTATGCAATCTTATCTGTAAAATACGGTAGAGTAAATTTTTCATGGGTTGGCAGGTATTTTCATTGATGTATAAAAAGGTAGGAATTGTCATTTGAAGATTTCAAAAATAGATTGAACTGGATGAAGTAAATAAGCCTTGAATTTTATATGGAATTGAACCAAGAATCATCATATCAAATGTTCCATTTGAAAATAACGTGTTTACAGTGTTTGAATTAGTGCTAAATAAATTGTTTTCTCGATAAACCTGTAGAATAATTTTAAAAAAACGAGAAAAATTGCAAAAATTCTTTTAGCAATAAGAAACATTCAATTATATGTGCTTTATATAAGATGTGATTTTAAGTTTTACCGTTATTGAATTCAAATCCAAATTTTTGTTGCTTTTATTTCGAAAAAGGTTGATATTTGGTGTATAGTGAGTTTCGTGAGTACCTACCAATTAATATTTCACAAAGAATCATAATATTCATTAGAAAATAGGGAATAGAATCAAAATAAGGAAGTTGAAACCATTTCCGGTATAAATGGAAATAAAAGAGGAACGCCATTACTTCAGATAAATGGAGCAAACCAGAAAAACAGGACACCTAAATTTTCACATAACAATTTCCAGCAGTTTTCCCTATATTGATGGTTGTCCTTCATCGTAATAATCACTGTAGGTATATAGTGCCTTCAGTGAAAGTGATGAAGATATAATTCTATTTTTGAATTGTCGAAAGAGAATATTTGATATAGAGTGCAGATTTTTTATTTAATATACGAATATTATAAGATATTAAAAGTTCTATAGCCATTCAGACTAAAAATTATTATCAACAAAATAACATTTTACTATTTTTAATTCCTCAATTTAAAGTTATAAGCTTCTATATTATTATGCACTATTTATTCCTTAATATTTTAATCAGTATCTCCAGCCTCTAAAATGATTCGAAACTAAGATGCATAACTCCAACATGTGTTCATTGTTCTTTTAAGATACAAGTCCTTCAAGTTTTTTACCGATTGAAAGCAATAACAAAGAGTTATTTTAAATATTCGTCACCTATAATTTCGTCTCAATTTGCACTGATGGCTTGAGTGAATTTTTTCAAATATAAGTCAAACGAAAAAAACGATTTAAAACTAGTAGACGTAATTAAAAGATAATTGAATGACGCTCTTGCATTTTGATAAAGGTGAGTGAGTTACTTTATGTAACATTCATAACACTTGAATAAAATAATCAGAACTGTACAGGTAGTTCAGAATATGAAATAGCATTGATCAAAGAATATTCTAGAAAATGAATTTACTATGTTTATTTTATAGAGCTGCAGATTGAATATATTAATTGAAGTTTGATAGAAAGTTGGGAAATATCTTTTTAATTTAAGTAAATTTCCTCTAAATCTTCAAATTTCAAAATGAAGTGTATTCAGGACATTTTTTCACAAACAAGTTTTCATTTTATAGCCTGAAATTATTTTTAGTAGCGTACAACCTAGTACTACATTATGTCCTCTAGTATCTCATGGTACAATTCTTAAATTAATTATTTCTTTTTCCAAATGGAGAGAATCTTATTTTGATTCATAATCAATAAATACTGTATCAGTCGAATTGTATTTTTTGAAACACTCAGGAATAATTATTTTTTACAAATATAAACAGCTATCAAAGATATAATTGAAATAAATTCATTAAAATTTAGTATTGTTGCTGTCTCTGGAATAGGAGAATTTTAAGTAACAAAAATGGTAGGTATATTACCCGAAAGATAGTCAGCGCTTATACTCTGCCATGTTTTGGACACTATCATCTGTTATTTTTTTATAAACATTTTAGATCAAAAAATTGTGAGTTCACAGTTTTTTCAAATACCCATACAAAATAAAACTATTGTACTACAAATTTATGAATACATTTTTCTTCTACTAGACAGACAAGACTACCCGTATATATATATATATATATATATATATATATATATATATATATATATATATATATATATAAATATACATATATATATATATATAAATATATAAAAATATATATAACAATATATATATATATAAATACATAATGATAAATTAATATATTTATATTTTTATATATATATATATATATATATTTTCTTATACATCTTCTTATATTTATATATATATATATATATATATATATTTTGTTGTATATAGAAATATATATATATATATATATATATATATATATATATATATATATATATAGACGGGTAGTCTTGACTGGCTAGTTGAGGAAAAATGTATTTATAAATTTTTATTAAATTCAAATCCAAATAGTATTCACTTTAGAGATGGAAAAAGATAACTCGATTAACTATTTGGATTTGAAAATAACAAAAGTAGATAACAAACATAATTTTTCAATTTTTCGCAAACCATCGCACACTGATAGCTTCATACATAGTACTTCCCTACATCCTTTCCAACAAAAAATTGCAGCTTTCAATAGTATGGTACATCGTTTAGTAAATATTCCACTTTCAAATGCCAATTTTAACATCGAGAAAAATATAATTAAACAAATTGCCGTAAATAATAATTATATCCCAATATTATAGACAATATGATATATAAAAAGTTTTTCAAAAATGCCATTAACCAGGTGTACCCCCTTACTAAAAATAATATCAAATACAACAGCCTCACTTTCATCGGAAATTCAAGTAAAAAACTTAAATCTCTCTTATCTAAGCACAACATCAACATTGCTTATCGTACCGGTAATAATTTAGGAAATCATATGAAAGATAATAAATCCAAAGTTCATAAAGATAATAAATCGGGAGTTTATAAAATTAATTGTGGCGATTGTGATAAGTTTTACATTGGTAGAACTTTCAGAAGTTTTCAAACTAGAATTTCAGAACACAAACGTAGCTTTGTTAATCAGAAGTCGGATTCACATTATGCAAACCATTTAATCCAAGAAAATCACATATTCAATTTCGATTTTAAAATATTAAATACTGAAAGTAAAGGAATTAAACTTAATTTTTTAGAATTATTACAGATAAATAAATACAAGCATTCTGGTCTCCTATTGAATAGCCAAATCGATCATACTTCAAGCCCCCTTCTTAATCTTTTCAAAATTACCGAACTACCTGACTAGCAGTTCAGAATTGGTTTTTCCTTTTCTAATAATTATTTGTAACCATCTTTGTATTTACCCCTTCTACATAATTTGTCATTTCTTGTTTTCGATATAACAGAAAATCATAGTTAGTTTGCCATTAGCATCTGAAGAAGGTGAAGTTCCACCGAAACGTGCGTCATGCGTTATTTCTTATAATAAAAGTGTAAATTGTTATTTTTAACCATTGTTTTAATATAAAACGGATTTATTAACCACTTCTACACTTTTATTGCTCACTTTCCATACACTGTAATAGCTTCTTATTTTCGGTGAAAATACCGAATAACTCATTAGACCAATATTAGACCGAATGGACGCAATTAGGAAGTCGGTCCACGCAGCACTCCGTGTCAGGAAATTAGGAATTTTTATAGTAATGTAAAACGATAGGAAAGTAAACTCATTTTTAAGTAACCTAAAGGGCTGAAGAAGGTTTCAGAACCTTATAACTGTCCATAGATAATATTTAGCTAGCAAAAACATGTACCCGCCCAAATTTTTGTTTCAATATACTTTTATAATTGATTGATTGATTGTGAAAATACGACTTAAACCTATAAGTATAATGAAGGTTATCATCACTCTTTTGTGTGGATAGACAAACTGGAATACCACAACTTTACAATAAGTACTTGAGCGATTATATTATTATTATATTATGATTCTTGTATCATATATCATGAAAAAACAAAAAAGGTTTCCGTTATGTTAAAATTGTGAAGTTATTCAAGAGAAAACTGTCGTTAAAGTTGACAAAATTGATACCAATTATTTTGTGTTTTAATCCCGAAACACCAATTTTCGACCACACTATATTCAATTTATTTCGTGGTAAAACAAGTGTGGTATAAATTGGCAGGTGTACGCAGCATTTCCCTACTACTTAATATGCAAAATGTAAGCCAACTAAAGACTTAAATGTTATAAAATTTCAATAGTATTTAGCCGGTAATATCACTTTCTGATATATTTTATTTGTTGCAAGGCAGCATATGTTTTAATTTTTTGAATCTGTAGAACAAGAAGTTGCTATCAGATAATTTGGATCTGACATCTTTTATTTCTACCATTATATCAATCCTTATACGGAATGTTCGATACATAAATTGAAATTCATAAATTGATCTAGTACAATTTATTATTCATTTATGTTTATGACTACAGCGAATTATTGTCTCAGTCTTGATTATATATTTTTTCATCTAAAGAAAGAGTTTAAATTGAATAATTGGATCTTGAAATACCGCCTATTGCTTATGGAAATTCTTCTAAAAAAAATGGATAATGTTTGTTGAAGTTGTTTAAAAACAAATTTTTTTCATCATTTCAAGTTTGCGTTTCACGTTAGGGAACATACCCAAACTACGTGACCCGTTCAGGGGGGGGGGAAGGGGGTTCTTCAAAATACTACGATTGGTCACAGGGGCGGGGGTAGGGGTTAGGTTTGTGTCACGTAGTCAATGTCCTCTGGAAACGTGTTCGTTGAACATGATTGAGATAAAAGATAAATGTGAATAAAAGAAAAAAATACTTTTGTTTTAGTAAATTAAGTTCCTGGTACATATGTTTTTTCTTCTTGATAATATTTTTTCAGCTGTAAATTATAGGTATGTACAGGGTAGCCAATTTTCGATGTTTGTATGGAGTATCTCAGTAACTATAGAAGGTAAAAAAAATGGAGGGCGCATACTCAATCTCTTTTGTCGAGACAAATTCACTGGCGAAACCCAAATTCGCTCTTCTTTAGTTTTCGAGTTATAAACAAAAATTTCATTTTTCCACTTTAAGACAAGTGTGCATATCATGGTTATTTGTGAAGTTACGAGATAATAACTTTTACATAATTTAGGCACATTTTTCTGTATAAAACAGTGGTAAAAATGTATTTTTTCAAATGGGAATAATGGTTGGCTGTGGTTTGGTTGGATCGGATTTTCTCCGATATATGTCAGGTCAGGTTGCTTTTGATGTGTAAGGTTTTAATAGCAAGAATATTTTAGTTCATTACCTTTTGCGTTTTTATATGTACCTATTCCATGTAGGCAGGTGACATCTATGGCAGTGCTTGTCCATTTATTTCCATCATAATATCAATTCACTGATTTAATCGTAAAAACAGTTGTGATTTTACATCTGAGATATATTTCAATGGCTATCCAGGAAGAAGACAACCTAACAAATCTATTTTCAACTGATTGAAAGAAAATCTAATTAATTGTGAATCATTAAACAAGCCAAGACCAAAATATTAGATATTTACATAATTTTTTTTATAAGACATTACAATTATAAACAACAATACAGATTACAATAAATGTTCAAACTTATGTTCATTGTGGTTGATACATAAATCACATCTCTTTATAACATTCTGAACTGCATTATGAATATGAATATTTGAAACTGAATTCACAAAGTATAAAATTTACGTGGCTGTCGTGTTTTAACGTATCATATATATCAAGAAAATCATAATAACCAACGGTACTACGAAATTTTGAATCAGTAAATTATTGAGGAATTCATGGACAATCCACCCTTAGTTGAGACACAAAATCAGTTCTTCCAACATGATGGTTCACCGCCTCATAATATAAGTACCGTTTCAGAATTGTTTAATACTAATTTTGAAAATAACTGGATGATGAATAATATTCCAGTGAGGTCGCCACCACAATCACCTGACTTTGACACCACTGGATTTTTTCTTTTGAGGATATATAAAAAAGAATTATATAAGAAAACCAGGAACAATAAAAATAAACATAGACAAAATTTTATTGAATGTGAATTACATTTCAGATATTGATATTATATATATATATATATATATATATATATATATATATATATATATATATATATATATATGCATAATGCAGTTTAGAATATTATAAAGATAGGTATTTAATTTATGTATGAACCATAAAGAACATCAGTTCTTCACAACATTTATTGTAATTTGTATTATTTTCTTATAGTTGTAATGTCTTATAAAATAAGATGTAAATCTCTAGATTATACAGAAAAAAAGTGCCTTAAAAATGTCCCGTAATTTCACAAACAACCATGATATGCTCACTTGTCTGAAAGTCAAACTTTTGTTTATAACTCCTAAATAAAAGACGATTTCATATTTTGGTTTTCGCCATTAAATTTGACTCGAAAAAAGAGATCCAAAATGCACTATCCATTTTTTGTATCTCTTATAGTTACCGAGATACCCCATACAAACATCGAAATTTGCCAACTCTGTAAGCACTCTTATCGTCACCGCAAGCAAGCGTTGTATTAATAAAGACAAATATGAGCCAAATTATTTTTTTCAACTTTCTGTCTACAAGAAAATGATTTAAAAAATATTTATGAATTACTACGTGAAAACTAGAGGGGGAGGGAGGGGGCCTTGGAATTTACTACGGATGGTCACCGAGGGGGGGATAAAAAGTTGTAAAAAATAGGTCACGTAGTTTGGGTACGTTCCCTTACTTAAAATTGAAATACGATTGAGAAGCACAAAGTCATATTTTCACCTAATTTTTATTTCTACTTACAAATTCTCAACCCCTTAAAACAAGTTAGAGGTGCTGAAGAGATGTATGAAGCGTGGATACCTGCAAAGATACATAAAATATTTTCATTAAATTTGCAGCAGTAAAAAAGATCTAAAACGCTCCAATTGCGCTTAAGGAAAACAGCTGAAACCATTACCATGTATTTCCCTGCATTAACTCAGTCCAGGTAAAAAATTTTGACCATCTAACTCAACATGTAGAAATGTGCAAATCTTATATTATCACGAAAAAATATGGCAGCGATGAGAAAATATTTACATGAGCAGCAGCGCTCCTTCACTGAGGTCCTTTTGCCCCCTCAATCTGTTTTTCACAAACAAATTCCTAACTCCCTAAGTCAATTTGGAGGGACTGAAAACGTGCACAATAATTGGAGAAAATGATATTATAATAGTATATTGTATATCAAGTGCGTAAAGTACACTTTATCACACGCTTCCGTTATATTTGGTGGAGTAGACTGTCTTTCTGTACTCCATGACTATTAGCGCGATTATTAGCGCATAAAGAAAAACACGAATGAGTTTCACGTTTTAAAACGTCATAAAAATTTATTTCTAAAGCACAGCTATCTGTGAATTTTCCATCTGTGTGTTAAAGTGAATTAGCTCTTATGGCAGCGATGCGTAATAGTTATTTATGTACCAAGTGCGTTATATAGATCCTTACGCCCGGGCGGAAACATTCGGCCCGAGGGATGAATGTTTCCCGATGGGCGTAAGGATCTAGTAACGCACGTGATGCATACAAGATTTTATTTTTCACGAGAAAATTATTTTATTATAATGAAAAAGCGATTTTAAAATTGGTTCATTGCTTCTATTCATTTTCCTTCTCAAAGTAGGCATGTCATTTGTTGATATTTTGACGTTTGTGAATATTTTTGTCATCATATTTAGTGAATGTCATTGCTGATTTCTTTGTGTAGTCTTATAAAAATAATGGAAATGAAAATGAATTTACCCAAGAATATCATAGAAAATGCAGCCAAAGCTGCGAATAAATCATTGCCAGAGAAATCCAGAGTCGTATACGACAAGGATTATGAAGTATTTAATCAATGAAAGATGCTTCATTTCTTCTCGTACAATTATTGGGCGTTATGATTCATAACGCCCGCATTTGCGGACGTTATGGCCTAGGGCATAATGAGTGTGTTTATAGCAACCGTATCCAAGGTGAAATAAACATATAATATACAAATGAAAAATAAAATAAATCTCATAATAGCATTGCACTTTATGCACTGGTATTAAAATTTAAACTTCAGGCATTTTTATCGATGTGTAAAAATGCATTTCAGAAATATCAGTAGAGAAAATATATTGAAACCTGAAAAATATTATTTGCTGATGACACTAGGCTATACATATATCGGGTGATATTATTGCTGAAATTTCTGATATGATAAATGAGGATTAATAAAGATTAATATATAATTTATAAGTTGCTATGAGACAGTAACATGAAAGTTAATAGAAATAAATTAAAATTTATGATAGGGAGGACATCGTATAAGATGTCCAATGTATAAATAATACATACCATGAGGATAACAAAATTAATATCAGTATATATTTCATTGATAGATTTCATAGTATAAAATAAATAGGGACAGTGTTGGATGAGAACCTGAATTATAAATTGTATGCTTAATATAGTGCCAATAAAATGTCTAAAAAATTGAACTTTATTACTAGGCTGAGCAGTAAATTGGATATATGGTGTGCCTAAAAGTAAATGGTAAGGAATACTTATCCAGAAAACAAGCACTAATGAAGGGCGTACCACAATGAAGTGTTATGGGTCCAATTCTTTTCATAGTGTATATCAATACATTATGTGCAAGAGACTTTAACATTTCTTGTAGACCAATTGTATATGCGGATGACACCAACTTTCTCATATCATCACAATCAATTACTGATTGTATTACAGGTGCGCAGAGAGTACTGGGAGAGGTGAGTGGGTGGTGCGACGAGAGTCAATTAGTTCTAAACATGGCCAAAACAGAATGCATATTGTTTGGAAGTGAGCAAAAAAAAGTAGTAATACCAAGCTCCTTCAATTGCAATGAGAATGTCCTAAATATAAATGATAGTGCAACATGTTTGGGTATATACCTGGATACTAATTTGAAGTGGCGGCAACATATCGATTACTTAAAGAAAAAGTTAAACTTGGTGATTTATACCTTGAGAGCTATTAAAGATCAAGTTGAAGTAAACGTTCTGAAAACTGTGTACTTTGCGAACTTTCAAAGCCTAGTATCATATGGGTTGATTTTCTGGGGAAGCTCCTCATATACCGCTGAAATATTTATCACTCAAAAATGGGCTTTGAGATCAATGTTTGGGCTGCCCTATAGGTATTCATGTAGTGGTTTATTTAAAAAAAAAAATATTCTGACTGTGTTTGGATTATATTTGTATCAACTTATGTTGTTTCTACATAGGCATTATACATATTTTGAATCATATAGGAATACAAACAATACTAGAAGAACTAAATACTTCATCCTACCGCGCCATAGAACTACTCGCTGGGAGGGGGGTCCATTGTGTTCGGCTATGAGGATCTTTAATGGGCTACCGAAGCATATATACAAGTTCATCTTAGATTGTGAACCCTACAGCATTAAAGAATTTAATGATTGCTGTGGGGTATAGGCATTGCTAATTATGTTTTGATTTTAATTATTGAGTAGGCTTTTTTGTTGAATTTGTATGACGAATTCGTATTTACTTACACTACTTTGATTTGCATTTGTATTGTTTGTAATTGTCGAAAAATAAATTTATTATTATTATTATTATTATTATTATTATTATTATTATTAAAATTTATTATTATTATTATTATAAATACGAGATTGTTGTTGTTCAAGGCGGATGTTTTGCCAATAGTAGATTTGTGTTCTTCCATGTTGTTCAATCTACACAAAACATCTAAAATATAATGAACTAATTTGAAAATATGAAACAAATAGCTTAAGCTACAGTTCCACTGGAGGAACATCGAGAAACATTTTTTTGCTGAATGTTGCTCCTTGTTGCCAAAAGTAGAAACTTATGGCAACATACGTAAACTTGTTTCCACTGAAGCAACTAACATTGTCAATAGTTGCATATTATTTAGTAGAAACAATCAACTTTTAATTCCAAAAAATTTAATGAACATTTAGGAATATTTTGGAACATTTACGGAAACAAGCAACAGCAACAAATTGTTCCACAATGTTTCTCAAAGTTCCTCCAGTGGAAACGTACCTATATATTTGTTGGTTTTCGTACTTCACTGCACACTGAAAATCTGTGACACGAATGTTTACTAGTTGCGTTCTCGATACGTTTCCACTGCGATAGCAACACGAAATTTTTCACAAATGTTTCCTATTTTCTTTCGAAGTTTGCCGCTAAAAATAGAAACCGGTGACAAGTAGGAACATTCGAGATTTGTTGCCGAAAAAGTAAGAAATTTGAGGAACATTTTGGAACAAAAATGTTCCACCACTGGAATCGAAGCTTGAAGGGTGATAAATAGAAACAGTCAACATTTGTTGCCGAAACATAAAGAAATTTTAAGGAACATTTTGGAACATTTGGGAACATTCCGGAAACACGCAACAGCAAAAAAATTTTCCTCATTGTTCCTCCAGTGGAACTGTAGCTTTATGCTGCAGATATTAAATTTGATAAACGTGAAGCAAAAACTTATCCATACAGCGTTTGAATATATTGATCAAATGAAGAATATTATGGTACCAACGTCTTCTGCGAAAAAAATCTACGTTTTGTCAATGAAAGTCAGGGAAATTGAACACATCATCGGGAAGCATAAAATGAACATGATGCACATGTCCACACTAAAAAGAACCTCTTAGAAACCGCAACATCAATTTCTCACTACATTTATTGATCATATTCTCTTATAAATTGTCGTCTCTTTTGTATAGAAAGACAAATTAAAACACTCTAATATGTTAAGTACGATGCCTAACAATGTAGGAGAGTAATACCGCCAGTTGCTTCGTAGCAGATCGATTGATTCTGGAGTAATGTGAAAGTGAAATGAAAAAGAAGTCTTGAAACAGTAATACCGTCTAGCCATCAGGCCAGACTGTGGCTAATGGTAGGCACGTGTTCGTTACACTCGATCTAGCGCCCGTCTTGTAGAAAAGGATGTTAGACATAACATGTTTACTAACACCTGGCGCTTACCTTTACCTCATATAAACATTATAAACACATATGAGTACGAGCAATCATCCAAGCAAATAGAGACTTTAGCTGCTCGTGTCAGACAAGGTGATGTCGGATGGATGATTGCTACGTAGCATGAATAGGCATGCAGAACGGACATCAGTGTTTGTCTTGAGAAAATGCTATTTCCTCACGGCGTTATGATAACTGAGGATATTTCACATTACCAGAAACTGTTTATTCTACTCTACTTACTACTCCTTAAGAATGTTTATCTAATTAATTGATACTTAATTCAACTAATTCATTTCATGATATTCCTCATCTTGAAATTGATATTTCTTAATGGTACAAGAATTGATAAATTCTTACTAGTGTTCTTTCGTACTGATACAACTGATGGAGCTTATCTGATTGAAGTGAAAGTGATTTTGCAATTAGAACACATTCTTTCACTGAATGCCCGAAAGAATGCGCTCATTTTCATAATATCTGAGTAAAAATTTGAAATATATATAAACTTCAAATTTTGGGGTTAACTTTGCCAATGTTATTTAACTGAAGAAGAAATTCAGCGTGTAGAATAATAATTACTTACGATCACTTTTAAGTTGTGGAGGAGGGAACTGATTGAAAACGACCACTTAAACTGACCTATCTGATTTTATTTACATAGATCACTTTTAGTTCAGTACGAAAGAACACTACACTTATTAACAAAAAAGTAAAATGAAGGTTAATGAGAACTCAGCAAGGGCATCAAAAGTAGAATCTTTTTAGCTATACGAATATATTTCGACAGTTATTGCTGTCTTCTTCAGAGCTGTCTTCTTCTCAGCAATGACTGTAGAAATATTTTTTTTTTATAATTCAATGTGGCCTATCCTATACGGATAATAAAAGGCCTCTTGGCTTCGACTAGAATCATTAGCCAGCAACTGTTAAATTAAAGTCCGAAACTGATAACCTAATAAAAAGGTCCAAAATTAGAACCATTTTCAAAACTAACATTTACGCCACTGTAGAAATATATTTGTATAGCTAAAAAGATTCTACTTTTGATGTCCTTGCTGAGTTTCCATGAACCTTTATTAAACTTATTTAAATCATTCGGCAATTAATACTTTTTCAATTAGATATAGACTTGAAGCAGTGCCGGAATAACGTTTTTGGGGCCTATTGACTGAGAAATGGTGAGGGGACCAAAATCTCGTTAAGGGGACCAAAATCCCTTTCACGGTTTGCTATCATGTGATTTTAATACGTTAGTATGAATTGCGAGTCATAGATTATTAAATTTATATAGTATAGCGAAAAAAATTGAATTTCGAGATGTAAAAGTATCGAAGTGCCTCACGTACAGTGTTCACATTAAAATGTTATAGAGAATTCATCTGCATTTTTAGAAATTTCATCACCGTAAACTATACTAATAGAATTCCTTAAACAAATTTTCAATTTAATAATTTGTGTATCTTGAACTTTACTCTATGAATTTTGAATGTGCAACACATTGGTGTAATATTCGAGAGCTCAGGTTTTCATAGAGCGCCCTGTAGTTACTATGCATATGCCAAATAGTTATTTATGTACCAAGTTCGTTATATAGATCATAACGCCCGGAGGGTAACAATCGGCCCGAGGGCCTCTGGCCCGATGGATGAATGTTGCCTGATGGGCGCTAGGATCTACTAACGCACGTGGTGCATAAAACATTTTATTTTTCACGAAAAAATTATTTTATTATAATGAAAAATCCATTTTAAAATCGGTTCATTGCTCCTATACTTTTCATTTTCCTTCTCATAGTAGGCATGTCATTTGCTGATATTTTGACGTTTGTGAATATTTTTGTCATCATATCAAATGAATGTCATTGCTGCTTTATTTGTGTAGTCTTATAGAAATAATGGAAATGAAAATGAAATTTCCCAAGAATATCATAGAAAATGCAGCCAAAGCTGCGAATAATTCATTGCCGGAGAAATCCAGAGTCGTATACGACAAGGATTATGAAGTATTTAATCAATTGAAGTTGCTTCATTTCTCCTCGTACAATGAGTGGGCGCTATGATCCATATTGCCCGCTCATAACGACCTAGAGCATAATGAGTGTGTTTATAGCATCCGTATCTAAGGTAAAATCAACAAATAATATACAAGTGAAATATATATATATATATATATATATATATATATATATATATATATATATATATATATTAATCATTTAATCTTCAATCGTTAACGTCAATTTCCCACATAATATAGAATTCCGTGCTGAGTATAGTTCGATCATTTAAATTTTGGTCAATCAGTCAGTTTAGTACATATTCCCTTCAAAATTTGCTCTCTACAAATTTCAATTTTGGTAGTGGCCCCTTTGAGTGGTGGGGGCCTATAGGTTATATAGTGAATGAAATATACGATAAAAATGTCTAACAGTAAGATTTACACTGACGTGCGAGTCAGCTATATGCTTATATGCAGATGCACCCCAAACCTCCCACCAAATACAGTTGAAACATTGAAAAATATTTATAACTAAGTAAGCGCCTTTTACAGGAGTAAACTTTCTTCTCTGAACGCCGCTATTTTTTTGCGGAGCTACGCAAATTGAGTTAAAGGGTGGAATACGTGAATTCAGTTGATGTTGAGTTTTCATATGTGAAGAACAAAATTATGGGAAAAATATGTCCTTACTGACGGAGCTCTACTGCTCATATGTTCTTCTACCCAAACAAAGATACGCCAATTTATTCCATGAAAATCAAAACACAATTTATTAGTGCTAATTTTCATAGCTTTGGAAAATTCCCGGAGATATAAGAAACTTCCCTTATAGGATAGGGCTAATCCCAATGAACTTGAAGCCATATATTATCTACCTCTATATAAGTTTCCATTGCATGAATCATTTTGTCAAAATAAAGTGTTTTTTCCGCAGACGTCAAAAAATGACGACTTTTTTAACTTCAGTTGTCAATGTTGAAGTTTCATTTCACAGACGTCCTTTTGTTTTTACTTTTTTTTCCGGCCGTGAGCGTACAAAAAAGTACACTTTTTCGTACTCTCACGTTATATCAAGAACGTCGGATGGCGTACAATTGGGTTCCGAATCCGACATAATGTAATCTGTAAGAAAATTTTTTATATATTTTAATACAAGTCGTTTCTTAATACTCGGGTACCTACCAAAAATGCACAGTCCTATAATGCGTAGATAAGTGACTTTAAATGTTTCTGACAATTTTTTTGTTGAATTGTCAAATTTGTGGTGCCTTGACATCTACATAACCAGTGAGCAAAGCAATCTAGTTTTACGTTTTTTTACATCTAATCCTCATTAGAAATATTATCTTGATTCTATCGTTTGAACACCGTTTGCGGTATGTTTTATTTGGAGAAAAGCACTTTTTGTGCATCGACTAAAATTGTCGAGACATTCAGTCTCGTCATTAAAAGTACCACTTTTACTCCTAATAAAACAATATTTTTTTTTCTCAAATAGGTTTGAGTTTGTCCAACATATTGCCACAAATTTTTGGACTACTTAATCCCATGGGACATATGAGCCCGCTAAATGCAAAACTCTGTATGTGACATTTTGTTGATTTTACAGTAAACGATAAAAACGTATTGTGCTTATGTTTCTCTTCTCAGAATCCCGAAGAATGTTTCTAATAGTAGTAACCGATAACTGTAATCGAACAGCCTTGCAATTGTACCTATAGATGACCTAGCGGATTGGAAAAATAGGTATAAAAGATACACTTGCAGAGTTTTGCACTTTGACAAATTAATTTTCTCATCAAAATTTCAATCATGAAAAATCCATACGTTTTTTTATAATTTATTGCAACATAGAACATAAAATGAAAAAATTATTCTAACAAAATCAAAAAAGAACAATTTCCCAAATCCTGACTATTGATTCTTCTTATAATTTATTGCAACATAGAACATGAAATAAAACAAAATTATACTAACGAAATCAAAAAAGAACATTTTTCTCAAATCCTTGTTATTCGACACGCGGTCACATCAGGAGTTGTCACGTGTTGACAATTGCACCCTGTGATTGGTTGTTTAATAAGTACGGAGTTTTGCATTTGACACATAGATATTTTTACAGAGTTTTGCATCTGACGTTAACATTTACTGACTTGTAACATGTAAAATATGAAGTTGTGCATCTAATAATCTGTACAGTGCTTTTGTCCATTACTGAATCTATCTAACCCACGATTAACCTCGTTTTCAATTTTTTTGCAAATACAGAGTTTTGCATTTAGCGGGCTCATATATACATCACACAAGAGAAAGGTGGGACTCGATTCCAATATCCTCAGCATACAAACGATAAATTCTACTACTTTTCAATTATTTATATGAGTGTATAGGGTAGTTCTCATTCAGTCAAGTTTGATTGAACCAATAACTACTTATTCTAACAGAAAATTACTTCAGGTAAAATTAGGCTTCATGCAAATCACTATAATTTAAGCTTGGTATTAAAAGATATTTCAACTAAGGCCAATTACGGCCTCTTTATGCGATATCACTGTAGACATTCCAACCCCATGACAAAAATTCTATTAGCCCCTTAATGTGGCCACGGAACGATTAGGGATTGATTTCGATCGACCACCAAGGTAGGCCTTGTTATCTGAACTAGACCAGTTCGAAAAAATCAGAATGATATGTAATTTGAATTGTCTCTAGTAAATTAATTGACCATAATTTCATATTACTAGACCTTTTGACGGTCCGAATGAAGATTAATTTGATATTTCTTTCTTAGTCTAATTACTTAATGTGAGCTATAGAAAAAGTTAATGAAGATCTTGGATATAAAAACAAATATATTAATTAAATGAACTCAATAGTTTTGAATAAGAGAATGAAAATGGAGTATTTAAATGAGAAGAAGAGAAAGTACTGAAGTATAGTTATGACTGACCGGAATAATTTTTTATTACCCAACGCAACAAAAAATGTAGAGATCATGCCGTCCAAATTTAATATTACGTTGGTATTCAAAGTTTTTTTTGGGATAGGTTAGGTTGAAACATTCTCATGTCAAAAAACTAAATTATTAGGTCTACAGAAGTATTCATAAAAAATTAAAATGCAGTCTTGATGCAGTTACTTTTACGTCTTTCCATAAGTTAGATACGAATTTTTACAATAAATATTTTTTCATGCTTGATTAAATAATTCATTGAAAGAAATGTGGAATTGAATTGAATTGGCATTTACCTGGTGAAAGTTCATATTCATAACTTTATAAAGAAATAAAAAAATAACTTTTCAGAGGTTGAAATAAAAATCTATTGAGTCCTTTTCTATTTATAATTCAGCAGAAAGCTGACTCTAATTATGCGTGCCATCTTATTCAAGAAAACCATAACTTTAATCACAATTATTAGATATTACAGTTAGAAAATAGTCTATACATCAATAAATATATAAATTCCGGAAACCTAGTTAACGACCAGCTTGAAGTAAATCCTTCTCCTCTCCTAAATATGTTCAATGTACCTACCAATAACTCTGAATGAATTGCTTTATGTTATTTAGTTTCTCTAGGAACCCCTCTGTTATGTTCAATTTTTCGTATAAATAGATTGTTTTGTAATACCATAATTTAGTACGAGATGAAGTCAATGTTATGACAAAACGCGTTTACTCAATAGATTTGTATTTTAGCCTGTGAAAAGTTGGTTTTTTTTTCTTTATAAAGTTATGAAGAGAAATGTAGCAGAAATGATGAATAGAATATCTATAATTTGTAATATTATGTAGAAATTTTTGTGAAATAATTACATCAGTATACAATATATATATATATATATATATATATATATATATATATATATATATATATATATATATATATATATATATATATATCTATATTTATATATATATATAAAAATATATATATATATATATATATATATATATATATATATATATATATATATATATATATATATTCATATAGTTCAACAGCTAAAAACCAGAATCGTCTACCTACAATAAAAGAAATGAAATGAATTTCCACGGAAATTTTCAAATTTCATTGTCAATACATAAAAGTTAAAAATTTGTCGAAAATGCTTATAATATTTTCAAATCAATTTTTGATGGAGGTTTGATAAAATTTGTTCAATGGGTTGGAGAATGTATATTTTAAAATATGTCGATTTTCGAATTTGATTTGCCATTTGAGATATGGAGCTATAGTTCTATCAGAAAAACTGTGAATTGAAATTAGTAAATAAATATTAACTTCAAAGTTAAAATTTGCGTAAAATTTGATTTAGTGAAAAAATAGTATATTAAAATAAAATGTACACAACGTTTCTATCAGTTCATGACCCCTTTCAAGTGAGTACTGAGAAACTCACTTGAGAACTTTCAGAAATACCGCCAAGAATATTCTATGTTTTTAAAGTTTGTCAATTATTAATTGATTGAAATCTGCCTTTTTTCAGATATATTTTATTTAGGATTTAGATAAAATTAGTTTCATTTTATTCACACTCCACACAAGCAAATTCGTGAATTAAATCATGTCCAGATAATGAAGAAAATAATTACACATTACATTCATTTAATCTATAGAAACGCTTTCGATTCAGGTGACATGCATTTTATAATTGAGACATTATGTATGGATAAAATTATATACCAGATATTTTTACTCAATTATATCACAATTAAACTTAGAAAACGATAGAATCATCAATGATGCTTTCACACTAATAAATGAAAACATAAAATATATATATACTAAAAACGAATTTGGACAAAGAAAGTCATTTCAATATTAAAAATTATCAAATTAGTTGTATCTCAGAACCAAAATAATTCCACACTTCTTCTCACGTTCATGGTAAATAAGAACAGCTCTTGAGATCTCATGAAAGGTTGTTTGATAATTGTCCATTTTTATATGACAGTCCTGGTTCAATTTTTCATGAACGGCGGCGCAGTCCAACAAGTAGGTATGTTGAATTTTGGGATATGTATTGGATAAAGGACCCCGCACATTTAGTTAGAAAAAATAACGACTGCTAAATTCGCTAATTTTTGGATATATTATAGACACTGGCTACCTACACAACTCATCAATTTTAAATTATGTTCCCACGACTGGTTTAGGATATAGAGTGGTCCAAATATATATGTTCAAAAAAATCATATCCATAATTTCAGAAAATGATGTAAACATACAAATTTTTACTGTAATATGATAACTTCACTAAAAAACCGTTCTTTGAAGGAAGCCATCCAAATAACTTGAAAATGAGCCCGGCATATACAGGCTGTTTACTCGATGAGTTTGTGTATGCGGCTTCAACTTCGACAGTTTTATGCCAAAAAACTCTATTTCTAGCCTCATTGATAACAAACGATATCTAAAACAGTGAAACAAAATACAGCTTCCTACCATGTATAGTTTAGAAAAAAAAAGTGGTCCAAAAGTTAAAATCACAGAATTTTTTTTCTTTATTACTTGAAAACTTTTTATTTGTGAGGTACTGGAGAGTAAGTAAGTCGAACAGTCTATAAAAAGTATATATCATGTTGAAACTGACGTTTTTATACCGTATGTTCATTTTTACAGGCATACCTCGTAGATAAAAATGTATTAATTATTTTTCATCTTGAGGTGATCAAGATATTAATTTAGAAACTGATGAAGCTCATCTCGATATTAACCTTGTTAGGTTGAGACTATTTTCGAGATATAAAAATGTTATAAGGTATCAGCTATGGATTCAAAATAATAAAGACCGAGAGTCGGTGTCGGGGTACTACTGTACCTGTAAATCAGGTCCAAGAACACTCGGAACATGTGCTCATGTGGCAATGGTGTTGTGGTACCTTGGTTATTCTGTTATGCTCCCGCACGTGAAATATCCTTTTACTAAAATTATAGATTCGGTAAACAACGCGATTTCAATTGATATTCAAATGTGAAAATAATTATTCATTCAGGATACTAGACTTATGATCAAAGAACGTATTTCACTATACCTGTATCTTGAAAAGTGAGTCTATGGATCTGGAAGAAGGGATTCCAGACCACCCTGAACAATACAAACTGAATATAAGTACTATTCTTACTTGTCTCGTTGAAATCCAATCAGTTCCATTAGAATCATTAGATACACTCTCATTTTTTGACATTAGGAAACGAACATACGGTATATGAACTTTAGTTTTAACATGAATGTGGCCTGTTTTTTAACTATTCGATTTGGCAATGAACTCATTTATTTTTCCAGTGCCTCACAAATAATCCCTGTACAAAATATAAAGAAGAAAAATTCGGTGATGTCAAATTAGACCATCATTCTTTCTAAATTGTACATGGTAGAGAGTTGTACTTTCCGTCTACTATTTCGGGTATCCTTTGTTATTATTAAGTAAGAAATAAAGCCTTTTGAAACATAATTGTCGAAGCTGAGACCGTGTACACAAACCCATCGAGTAAACAGCCTGTATATGTCGGACTCAATTTTGAGTTATATGAGTGACTATCATCAAGCTATAGCTTCCCACTGAGTTTATCGCATTTCACAGAAAGTCTGTATGTTAACAGCATTTTCTAAAATTGTAAAGATGGTTTATCAAGACATTGACATTTGGACCACTCTATATCCCAAACCGTGGGAACAGAATTTAAAATTGATATGTTTCATAGCTGGCCAGTATCTATAATATATCCAAAAATTAGCGAATTTAGCTGTCGTCATTTTTTCTAACTAAATGTGCGGGGTCCTTTAGTTTCGATTCTGATGGTAATTTTCTCTGAATCCTTGGAAAATTAGTAAATCTAATGTGTTATGAACTGTTCAACAAATATTATAAGAATCGAATTTATCACCAACGAGCGCTCAATATAGAAGTGTGATACAGAAGAGAAACAATTGTAGAAAACTACCTACCTGAAATGCATAGAAAGTATGCCAAGAAGAAGTATTAGATATAAAGCATAATTTTGAGTACTTCCATGCCATACACAATTATTTTTTAATAAAAATATTAAACTCTATATCATAGATATCATATATCGCATATTATATGAATTTGGTTTTTCACAAAAATGCCAGTAGGTATATAAGAATAGGGGTATGCCAAATTTTGGGGCATTCAGTTGCGAAGTTGAGAGAGTCACTGCAGTTTTATTGCCTGTAGATCAAACTAAAATAATCTCAGTATATCAAATCAAACTAAAATATGCTTTATTGTCTTAAAAATATACACTTTATTGACAAAGCGAAAAATATAGGAACTAAACAATGTAAACCATAAAAATAAACACACATCAACCGAAAAATATACAAACTAAACATTGTAGGGTAGGTAATACCTAGAAATAAAAACACATCACACCACATTTCCATACAAAATATATACAAATTTTACAATAGAACCGAGAAAGTCAAATCCTCCTCAATCGAAGCTGATGCCTGTGTTGGTCATATCGATCAATCAATGCTCAGAATAGTAGTCCTCTATAGAGTAATATAAGGTCTACCAAGAAAATGAGTTTTTGTTCGTTTCCGAAAATTGGTCAAGGAAGTTAGATTTTAATTCCTCTGGAAGGTGGTTGCAAATTTTCTCAGCATTGTGAATGATAGAACTTTTGTTAATAATTCAGAGGAAGGAATAGGAAGGTGAACATGATGTCCCGAAGATCTGGTGGAATACCCGTGTTGTGACACCAAGGGTACGGCAAGAAAATACTTATGAATCAAGCACACAGATTCCAGTAAATATAAAGAAGGAAGCGTTAAAATTCCATTTTTCTTGAAGTTAGGTCTGCAATGAGCCCTATTTTTCAGTACAAACATGTAACGAATTGCTCTCTTCTGCAATCGCAGACTATAAAATGTTTACCTATTTCTAGTTCTAGGAACTGAAGTTACAATTGTTTTTTAAGAGAATGGATATATATATATATATATATATATATATATATATATATATATATATATATATATATATATATATATATATATATATATATATATGTATATATATATATGTATATATATATATATATATATATATATATGTATATGTATATATATATATATATATATATATATATATATATATATATATATATATATATATATATATATATATAATCTCTTGAAAATTATTAGCAATAACAGGCTTGTTGAATCTTAAAAAACTCGATTTTATTAAAAAGTTGACGTTTCGCCAAGAGATTAGAAATAGTTCACAGGCAACAACAATTCGTATAAATATATATATATATATATATATATATATATATATACATATATATATATAGATATATATATATATATATATAGGGGAGAAAATGCTTAATCGGGTATGCAGTCATAGGGCTGAATAAAAGGAAAACTCTTGTTTCTGTCCAAGCTTTCGAGTCTTTATTGGCTCTTCATCAGGAACTGAAAATGAGGTTTGAATTCAACAGGTGATAACAGTAAAAACCTTACGCCAAACATCAAAACCGATATGGATACACACAAAACATGTCACAAACTAAAACCCCAACATGAGGTGGTGTAAAATAACAATAATAAATTATAAAAGATTTTTGTTATTTTACACCACCTCATGTTGGGGTTTTAGTTTGTGACATGTTTTGTGTGTATCCATATCGGTTTTGATGTTTGGCGTAAGGTTTTTACTGTTACCACCTGTTGAATTCAAACCTCATTTTCAGTTCCTGATGAAGAGCCAATAAAGACTCGAAAGCTTGGACAGAAACAAGAGTTTTCCTTTTATTCAGCCCTATGACTGCATACCTGATTAAGCATTTTCTCTCCTTAACTTAGACAGTCGTCTAACCTTAACAATTATATATATATATATATATATATATATATATATATATATATATATATATATATCTCTATATATATATATATATATGTATATATATATATATATATATATATATATATATATATATATATATATATATATATATATATATATATATGAGGAGCAGACATTCTATATGCATTTTGTCCATTTTTACAAGTTTCAAACCAAAGGTGGCGCGTCAATCTAAATATAAACAGCGACAACGTGAGATGCAGAAAGACTTACTAAACGCATTTTATCCCTTGTAAAACGAATACTTAAAATGCCTTGGACTTTCTATGTGCTTTATGTCCCTTTGCGGTAGACAAACTAACAGTAAGTTGTCCTTGCGCTGAGGACAACTGAGGGAGAACTTGGTAGAGAGTGGGTTGTTTACGATATAAAAATTGCGTTAAATTTTTTAAAGAAAATTGATGGAATCAGTGCGGCCAAACGGATTATTTCTGAGCAATCAAAAAAGACCGAAGAAACCGAAATTTGTCTCATTTTTTGTGCTATTATCTTAATTTTCTTAAGTTTTATATTCTATAATAAAAACTAAAATTACACATTTCTACATTCTTCCACATTATTAGACGCAAAACAGTTATGCCACTTCATGTAGTCGTCCAAAATACATTTTATACCAGAGTGACAATCTAAACGCAGTTTGTCCAAACATTTTTTATTTTTCATGAGAGAGGAGCATTACTAGATTTTCCAAATGCAGTAATAACAATCGATTTAATTTTTCTAAATTTTCTGAAAATACGAGCTTTTCGTCAAATGACTTGCTAAACATGTCACAGATTTTATTCATTCGTGAAAACTACAATATATGGACAAAACGCATCTAGAAAGTCTGCTCCTCATATATATATATATATATATATATATATATATATATATATATATATATATATATATATATTCAAATTGTTGTTGCCTGTGAACTATTTCTAATCTCTTGATAATTAAAACAAACAAAAAATTAAATGAAGTTGTAAATGATAGAACAGATATAAAACATTCGAGTTCAATTTACGCAGATTTAATTCTTCAATTTTTCTAAGAAACAACATAAATCAAGACAAAATAATTCAACGAATAAACTCTAACCATAACAACTCATCTTCTTAGACAGAATCTAAACATCTAGAATTTTCAATTTTTCTAAAAAGAAAGTATAGTTTAGAACATGTGATCTCCAAAATTACAAGTAATGTCTCTTTAAAGATCAATAAATCAAAAAACAATCAAATATTTTAAACCTATTTTGTACATTACGTGGATGAAGGTTTCTGTGGTTCCCTTCCCATCTAATATCAACAGACCTGTCTGTTGATATTGGACTAAATAGCACGTAATTAATAACTGAAGACGGCCACAGCTGCAATAAGAAATTTTTGAAAAAAAAATAAATAGTACCCTATTCTTTGACTTTTCAAAATCGAAATAATTTGAACCTATTTCGAACATTACGTGGGTAAAGGTTTCTGTGGTTTCCCTTACAATCTAATAATAACAGATTTGAATGTTGATATTGGACTGAATAGCACGTAATAAATAACAAAGAACGGCCACAGCCGAAAAATTTTAGTGAAACATAGTAGTCTTTTTCTATTCAAATTTTTTCAAATCAATAAATGTCAGAGAAATTTCAATTTTTTCAAAAATTTTGATAAAGCCACGAATATCGTGGCGAAACGTCAACTTTTTAATAATTATCAAGAGATTATATATATATATATATATATATATATATATATATATATATATATATATATATATATATATATATATATATATATATATATATATATATAATGCATTTAATTTCATCATAATAAATATATATAATAAAGAGCAAATACACACATATACACACACACACATATATATATATATATATATATATATATATATATATATATATATATATATATATATATATATATATGTGTGTGTGTTTATGTATGTATTGGCTCCTTATAATATATGTCGTTTATGATGAAATAACTTACTTTAATTAATGGTATCAGGAGTAGGTGAGATTCATTTGTCCTGTGATCATTCGTACAGTTATGACTACAAAAAACTATGTGGTTATTATACAATGCCAAACAACAGTTACAATAAGTTTGATGTTACCTACATAATTTAGCGTTTAATTCCTTATATTTGAAATCCACTAAGCAATATTGCTGCATTATTTAGTTTATGGTAATTTTATCGAAACAAGTGCGAATCTTAATGCCGCATCGTCATATAAAGTGAAACAGCATCTTCATTCTCCTCATTTGCATTTTTATTCGCATGTGTCGCCAGGCCGGTGGTCATAAACCTCTTCATGAGGCCCAACTTTCATTCACTGCAGTCTGTATCTGAAGAAGATAGGAAACAAAATTCAGTTGATAATAAGAGCCTGTAATTGAAGAATGTAAAAATTTCCCGAATTATTATCCAATTTCAAAGTCTTTTATAGCTTGATAACTAAACTGCTTTTATCTTTGTGGTTTATATTAAGATATACAGCGAAGATTCGAAATTTCATTTCATTATTCTTGAACAGATTCTGTCGACGGATAATCTCAAGCATTTTTGCAGAAATTAAACTTGTTTTTTTTCTTGGCCAATTCGATTCACATATTCATGTAATAGGTCAGTTCTCTAAAGGGCATCAATATGAAGTGATTGAATATATATATATATATATATATATATATATATATATATATATATATATATATATATATATATATATATATATATATACATATATATATATATATAATACCTAATAGCACTACAAATTTAAGCCTTAGATCTATTGACTATCTGGGTGTTAAAATTCACAATATCTTACCAATAGCAATAAGAGTGGAACTTAACAAAAAAAGTTATATCCAGAGATGTAAGTCCTTTATAGCGAATAATATTGAAACGTTTGCAACATTGCTTTGACTTATTTTCCTTGAATGTTCTGCTTGTTTATCTTGAATTGTCTGTTTGATTTGGTTTGAATTGTTTTGATTTATTGATTTGTACTACACTGTCTATAATTTAAATTTAGGTATATAAATAAGTATTGGAACTGTTAGAACATTGGTACATACAGGAATTGAGTTTTCTAGGTACCAAACTAATTAATATAGAATAAATTTATTATATTATAGATAGAAAACCTGTAACAAATTTGATGTAATTAATAATAATAATAAATAATAATTATAATAATATATATATATATATATATATATATATATATATATATATATATATATATATATATATATATATATATATATATATATATATATACCCAGAGCAGAAAAGACAATTGGCCAAAGAAATATGGTTTACCTGGCCCCTAGAATCTATAATTCTCTTCCCGCTAATATTAAAGAGGCAAAAACTTAAGCTCCTTTCAAAAAACAACTAGTCATACATTCAGAGAGAGAACTCCAAAAAGTTTTATGACATTATAAATCCTTCAGGATGAAATTTTGCATGCTCATAGAAAAAGAAAACATTGAAGAAAGAGACATATGATGTCATCAAATTATGCCATCGAAAGGAATTTGATGATGTTAGAACCTACCCAATATCGGCATTTTTACCCAATTTCTGAAATAATAATCCCGATTATGACATTTTACTCTATTTTTGACATACACGCCCTGATTTGACTTTTTTTTGTGATAAACTCTGACTTTGTGATTATTTTGAAGTTATTTTTCGGTTTTTTATTTATTTTTTTTTTTGAAGCAAAGGTCGCGTTGTGATATCTATAACACAGGTGACTCTACTTTTGAGTAGGTCTACCTCTTTCAATTTATGTTTGTTTGGAAATCTATTTTGAATTTGTATTTTTCAAACCATTAACAAATAAACATTATTATTATATATATATATATATATATATATATATATATATATATATATATATAATAATGATAATAATAATATTAATTTTGAATTTTTTTTAGACATAAGTCTATAAAAAATGGTTTCAAAGCTGTATAAAGGAAAATTATTAATATTATTTTTTCTGAAATTAAAAGATGACAAATAAACTTTTTTTTTATTCATTGATAGCGAATGGTCAGATCTTCAAAGCGCCGAATTTTTTTATATTTTTCAAATTTTTTAAAGTAATAAAGTTGGTCCAGGTGTTTTAGAGACTGTATCGTTAGTATTTCTTCCTTTTCTCCTTTTCTGATATTTGGTTTGATATAGACGTTTCTTGAGAATTTGTAGAACATCTATATATATATATATATATATATATATATATATATATATACATATATATATATATATATATATATATATATATATATATATATATACATATACATATACATTTATAAAGAGAATAATTACGTTGGGAAAGTCACTTGAAAAATTGATGATTATTCAAATCAACCATCCAAATCGTCTAATTTCATGAGAAATTACACATGTAATTCCACTAATCCTTCAAGGGAGAATGTAAGGTTATTTAAAAATCGGTACCACCACGATGAAATCGCATAACCACCTAAACTCCCAGTTTTCCATCTTTTACTTGGCTATGCCGTTCTGATGAGGACCAAAGAGTCCAAAACACGTGTCAATGGCTGCTTCGATATATTTGGGTTGGAGCGATAACTATTCTCTTCTTATTCAATATTTCCCCGCGACCAATTTGTTTTTTGTGTTCTGAAATCATTTTCTGTAAGCTTATCGGAGCCATGTTTTGAAACCATTTAATTAGGAAAATTGAAATTTTTAGTATATACGTATCTCACTTTTTCATTCATCAATTATTATTCGCGAATAAATACAAGAAAAACATTGAAATAAAGTTTTTATTTTCTAGAGATTTAAAAATTTACTTGTTTTTAATCTGAATAAATAGGATAAATTCACAAAAAATAATAACTTCATAATATGTAGAAAAATGTTCGAACTTCTCGATAAATATCAATAAACTCTTTTTTAACTCATTCAGCTTCAAAAATAAATATTGGGACCACATATCCGAAATATCTTGTCGAGTATATCTGTTTCGTAATTGCTTAATTGATAATTTCCAATTGAAAAAATCGATTTCACATTCTTACCCGTGTTCGAAATCATATACAAAATTAAAATACAATTTAGATTTCGAGTAATGCCCCGGCTATATGGAAGAAACTTGTGAATCAACTCTTCAAATAACTCACTCGGCAACTTGCCCATGTTTCTCGTTTTAATTTTGAATTTTATGTCTCCATTCGTAAAGTTTTTCATTTTGATAAGCCGCAGTTTACAATGTTATTTGTTAATTTTTACGAACCTTCTTGAAATGTTTGGATAATTTCGATGGTAATGAGTCGAGTAAAGCACCATAAAGAACGGATAACAACCATCACTGTGTTTTGAGTGCTGACTTCATCAGAGTGCCCCTATTCAGAATGTACATTAAAATCACATAAGATTCCTGAATTATGTAATCATTTTATAAAAGCAATGGGAAGGAAGATTACTATTATTTTCGTTTTTATGATTCAAGATATGCGGCGACATCTTGTTGAATAAATTAATTGAGTATTTTTTCATACTTTTCAAGAACTGAGCATATTTTGTTATAACAGAATTTTGAAGATGTATCTCAGTAAAACTATATTTTGAATACCGTATTACGTGAGATTTTTAGAAAATAAGAAACTGAAACAAGAATCGCTTCTGTCTTGCCATAAGACCCATGAGAAATAGCCATTTTTAACACTTTTTTTCTGTGCTGTAATAGCTATTTATGATATAAGTGTTAAAAGTGATACTTTATTTTGTAAGTGAAGAAGTTTGAGCAACGAGCGCAGTGAGTGAAGCAACTCCACTAACAAAATAAAGTCACTTTTAACACGAATATCATACACTATTTTTCGTACACCTTTCCTATTCTGGTAACGAGATGAAAGTTAAAATCGCATACTTTTGACATCTCTTAACAACTAATTATTTTTGATTTTTTAACAAGCATCGTATGTTGTGGGTTGCGGTTACCATAGTAATTGATAAATGATAGAAACAGTTCATAAACATTTAAAAAAATGTCAGCCGAAAAAAAAATGATAAAAACAGTTCATTTGAAAAACATGTCAGCCGAAAGAATACTTATCCAAATAAAAGTGACGATTTGTTACCAATGGACATTGAAGAGGCTGCAAAAAGTGACACACTAGAAATGCTGCCAAAAAAGTCGCTCCTGCAGTACGAAATTGCATTTACTAATTTTCTCACCTAGATTGAAAAATATAGAAGAAAACTTCAGTGAAACTGTCGTTAAAAATGTTCGTTCACAAGGATTTTTCTTTTGACACTTTTTGTTAAAAAGATTCTCAGCACGAGTGTTAAAAATATTTCTTACACTATACCTTATAAACGTACACTTTTACTACTCAAAGAAGGCATTAGAAATGTCACTTTTGATGGCTGGTGTACAAAAAATTATTGTTTTAGTATTTTTTTTTCAGAGCGACGATTGGGTGAGCATTAACTGTGGTTACTGCTTCAAGTAATATAACATTTTTTCTCATATTTTATGTAAACTTCATCACGTGATTATATTTCACTCAAAATTATTTTATTCTCTTCAGCATTTGAACAAGTCAGTTGATCTTCGGTAGAAAAAGAACTTCAACATTTTGTGAGCTTATAGTTTCTTCAGCATACTTCTGAATCTTATCTTCGGCCATAGACATTCTCAAGTCACTATAGATGCCATTGCTGCTTCTCCTAGATGGATGCCATGAAGGTTTAAAAATTAGCTCGTGGAAGACTAACGTCGCCCAATATATTTGTCTGAATTTTTGGTTCAATTGCTAACGTTTTGTCTTCATATATATTTTCCATTGAAGTTTCCCATCTAAGGTCTTCGTTGGCTTGTGGAATTGTCTGCCAGTTGACCATACTGGCGTATAATCAGGTATTCTATTAATAATGTTGACGTGAGTAGACTATGACTAATCTAGTTTGAGGCGCCATTTTTTTTGTCCAGCAATTGAATGATTGCCTTGAAATTTATTCTTGCCGGATTTAATGTCTCCGTAAATAGGGAGCAAAACGGCGAGTCGTGACTAGTTTACTTTGTGTGATGTCGTTGGCGTACAGTAGGTAAACAGTAGATCCAACGACGCTGTCTTGGGGTACTCCAGCACCGATATTTTTGACTTCTGATTATACTCACCACATTTGATTCTGAATTGACGGTTAGTAATGTACGAACGAAGGCTGAGCCTTTTGAAGTATTTCTGTAGTTCCAGGACCTTGCGCAATATGTTGCGGAATACTTGGGCCACTTATTGGAATATCGTTGTACTGATCTTTTTCACTTCAAGGCGTCTTTCAGTTATAACGTCGATTCGATTCTAGTTTGTGTGCTTGATAAGAAATATATACGAATGCTGTTTCACTGTTATAATCAGAGAATATTAAATAACAGGAAAATTCACTTCGAGTCAAATAACCTGCACTGATGAGATCTAAAAAGATCGAAACAGCTGTATGCAGACTTTGGGTCGGGGAGACTTAACGATTTCTATAATTCTCTATTGGATTGTGACTGTAGAATTCTTGTTGAGAAAAACATATAACTTTGTTGATAGTTTTTAGAGTTATTGAAGAATTTTCCTTGTTCACTTTACGTAGTATATTAAATTGACCATGGTCAACTTGTATATTTTTCATTATTTGATTTTAAAAATTCATAAACAGGTGCACTGTATTTTATATCGAGAAACAGTTTATATAGTTGCAGATTAACTGATGCTCATATTTATCATTAGTTTCATCTGGTTCTCTATAATTTAAAAAATATTGCAGCCCTCCGCACTTACTTTGTAAAGACAAATTTACATAATTTTCTTTAAATGACAATTTCATTGGTGAAATTAACATTCACAAGTGACCGACAACGATGAAAAAATATACCTTCCGTTTTGGGGTTTCATCTGCATATTCCAATTTTATATGCATTTCTTGTAGAAATCCAAATATTAAAAAAATAATATTTTTTAGATAAGGCTCATTCACATTCAGGCTGATGACTGAACCATTTCAAGATCGTGATGATATTCTATAATTTCTTCTCCCTCCGGTGTTTTGGTCAGGTTCCTAGTAACGCGGATTCATGTGTATGAGAGAGCGTGCTGTGATTAGTTTCATTGAGCCATTTCATGTTTTTAATGAACGTACGCGATGTCAAAGACAATGCTAGTAACGTTCTTGTGAAGAGCATAATAATAGCAAGTTGAGTCAGGTAGGACTGGAAGTACAGCTTGTTGAATTTTAACATATGTAGGTTCCTTTTTATTGTATATATTTGTATGTATATATACCTATACATATATATATATATATATATATATATATATATATATATATATATATATATATATATATACATATATATATATATATATATATATATATATATATATATATATATATATTAATTAATATTTAAGGGTATTCGATTCCGTGTTGGTGGTTATTGTTTAATAAGAAATACTCTTATGTCTTTCCCAAGCTTTCGCAATTATTTTATTGCTTCATCAGGGCTTCTACAAAATTAAAATGATATATTAAAATAAGGTGTTTAACCTCCAAACGAAATTGTTCTTACCGAACGTTGAGGTTATTGACGTGAACATTGCAAACTTGCTACAATACAATACATTTCAATACTCGTACAACACAACAAACATACAAAAGGTCACTATATAAAATTAATCTTAAAGTAAAAATAAAATTACAATTTGAAAACACCTGATCTTTCTTTCTTTTGTAAAGAGCTGTCAGTTTTAATTGAATATGTTAATTAATCACGGTTCGTTATAAAGTCAATGTTTACTTCTTGAACTTATCATGGTCTCCTCATTTGGCTCAGTTATCCAGTTGTCCATCATTTACTACATTGTTGTTAAGTGTAGTTAATAAATGTGAATAGATGATACTTAAGTTTTGGGTGTCTGTCTTTTTATTTATGTTAGCTTGATGTTTGTATATATTTACCATTTCATGAATAATTCGTTTTTGGTAATTCTTTTCTATTTTTAAAATTTTAACCTGTTCAAAATGCAAGTAATAACGACCACAGGATAGATTTTGAACAGGTTAAAATTTTAAAAATAGAAAAGAATTACCAAAAACGAATTATTCATGAAATGGTAAATATGTACAAACATCAAGCTAACATAAATAAAAAGACAGACACCCAAAACTTAAGTACCATCTATTCACATTTATTAACTACACTTAACAACAATGTAGTAAATGATGGACAACTGGATAACTGAGCCAAATGAGGAGACCATGATAAGTTCAAGAAGTAAACATTGACTTTATAACGAACCGTGATTAATTAACATATTCAATTAAAACTGACAGCTCTTTACAAAAGAAAGAAAGATCAGGTGTTTTCAAATTGTAATTTTATTTTTACTTTAAGATTAATTTTATATAGTGACCTTTTGTATGTTTGTTGTGTTGTACGAGTATTGAAATGTATTGTATTGTAGCAAGTTTGCAATGTTCACGTCAATAACCTCAACGTTCGGTAAGAACAATTTCGTTAGGAGGTTGAACACCTTATTTTAATATATCATTTTAATTTTGTAGAAGCCCTGATGAAGCAATAAAATAATTGCGAACGCTTGGCAAAGACATAAGAGTATTTCTTATTAAACAATAACCACCAACACGGAATCGAATACCCTTAAATATTAATCAATAAAAATTCAACGATTCGTAATTCAATTGAGAAATATATATATATATATATATAAATATATATATATAATATATATATATATATATATATATATATATATATATATATATATAATATATATATACATATATATATAGTATATATATATATACATATATATTATATATATATATATATATATATATATATATATATATATATATATATATATATATATATATATTATATATATATTATATATATATATATATATATATATATATATATATATCCGAGATCGGTGTTTTATCAGAGGTGATAAAATATACCATAACAACCAGATAATAACCGTCGAGAACATTTTGAACAGTGAGAACTCTGGCGAACCCAGAGCAATAATTGATACGGTTGAAGTCCCTATGAGAGAAACTATTGATTTTCGTAATCGCAAAGAGCATACAGATATAGGAGAAAGAAGACAAGCTGAATTAAATAATTCCGAAATAAAAACGGAAATACATGTTGCGAGGAATAACAAATCTGACGAACAGGAAAATAAGCTCCAGGACAAAGGACTAAAAAAGACGGAGGCAAAGGAAGAAAAAAAAGAAGGTGAGGCAAAGCAGAGAATTGCACAAAATAGCCAGAGTAAGGAGAGAGACCGAAAAAACTTGATAACAACAAGAAGCCAAAAACCGACACCCAATTAGCAATTAATTAATTAGTAATATTAAGTAATATTAAGTGTATAAATAAAAATTATGGATCCCTTTATAAGAAATTACAATTTTGAGTTGTTTCCTACGAAAGAGTTAAATAATATTCCTGAATATAATGCATTAATTGAAAGCAACAAAAATCATTTCAAATTATTTCATGAGAATATCAGAAGTATTAGTAAGAACTTGGATAGCCTAGAAGTTGTTTTGCATCAGTTCAGCGAGGAATTCGATTGTCTGATACTTACTGAGACTAGAAATGATTTCGATCTCGATTTAATACAGAGAAAGGGATATGATGCAATTTTTAATTTTGGGGATATTAATTGTTGTGATGGCACAGTGGTCTATATCAGAAATACTTTCGGATTTCAACATGATATCGTGAAACTAGGTCCATGTAGAGCTATTGAGTTGAATATTGTGCAGGAAATACATTCCCTGAGAATTACTTCCGTTTATAGGCCTCCATCTACAGAAGAAAGGGATTTCATATCTGGTCTTTATGCATATTTGAACAAGTGCAGAGGGGAATGTGATGTTCACTTGATTGTAGGTGACATTAACATTAATATCTTGGACGATCAGATGATAACTTTTGATTATCTAAATGTGATGGGTGAGTTCAGTTTCAATTCTCTGATCAATCGTCCCACAAGAAAACAAGGTGGGTCATCTACATGCTTGGATCACATTTTTATGAAAGTAAAGGAAAGGTTGCCTGAGTATTCTCTTTCGAGTTTCGTGCTGAACACCTTTATAACTGATCATAGTGCAGTTATTGTGAATTTGAATTTACTTTCACGATACGAAGTTAAAAGTAAAACTACATTATACTGAGCATATTAACTTTGACCAGTTGATAAGTGACTTGAAAAAGCAAGATTGGAATTATTTGTATTGAACTTGAGGATGCACAAGAAGCAACTACCAAATTTTTATACTCAATACGAAATGCAATCGTCAAAAATACGACAAAAAATAAACGTAGAAGACAATTTACCAAAACGAAATCCGTGGATAACTCAAGGCATCATGAAGTCTATTGCAACTAGGGATAAGCTTTATAAAGTTTATCAGAGGACAAGCTGAATCTTCTTTTAAAGAAACAATTTTTAGATTTCAGAAATGTTCTCAATAATATTATAAAAAAAACAAAAATTGATTATTACTAAAATCAAATAAGATAGAATCAAAACAAAGCTCAACGTTTTATGGACGTCAATAAAGCATATTACAAATTTCAAAAATATAAAAAAGAGGATCCACTGCATGCTATTCGGACTGAACGGGGTGACACACTGAAGGATGAAGCAGAAGTTGCAAATGCTTTTAATGAGTTCTTTTCCGAAATAGGTCCTAACTTAGCAGCGAAAATTAAGAACCCAAGCTATCTCCCCCCGGCAGGTAAAATTTGCAGGGAGTCTATGTTTTTAACACCTACGAATAAGAATGAAATCCAAAAAGTCATTCAGTGCTTGAAAAATAATAAATCTCCGGGCTTAGACAATATAACAGCTGAAATTATGAAAAATATATCGTCAGAAATATCATCCCCTCTTTGTTTTATTGTCAATTTAATAATGAAAAAAGGTGTATGTCCTCAGGAATTCAAATCAGCTTTGATAGTTCCAGTACATAAGAAAGGTGACCGGGCAGAGCTTTCGAATTTTAGACCTATATCTTTAATAAGCAATTTTGCTAAAGTGCTGGAAAAAATTTTGAAGATAAGGTTGGACTCTTTTTTGGACAAATATAGGCTTATATCTGATAGACAGTATGGATTCCGAAGAGGCAAGTCTACAGAAAACGCAATTCACCATGTTGTAGAGCAAATGTATGGCGCATTGGAAAAGGGATCACCTGCATTGGCCGTATTCCTCGATCTAGCAAAAGCTTTTGCTACCGTCGCGCCAGCACAACTATTATAAATCCTTCGTGTGATACGGGAATACAAGGAATACCCTATAAATGATTCAAATCATATTTGGAAAAACGAACACAGTGCGTGAGGATAGGAACCAATACAAGCTCACATAGATTGGTTCATTGTGGAGTGCCTCAGGGAACAATACTTGGTCCTGTTTTGTTCACTATATATATAAACAGTATACTTACTCAGGAGTCTTTGGGAAATGTAATATGTTTTGCTGATGACACAGTTATTATATATAGAGACGAAAATTGGCAGGATTTGAACAAAAAGCAGAGAAAGACCTGGCAGGTTTGTTTCAGGCTTTCAGTCACAAAATTGCTTACCATAAATAGTGAGAAAACAGTTTTTCCTTCCTGTGGCCAGCTATAGTAATCATCTGCCATCTTTTGATAAATTAAGCCATAAATGTTGACGAGGATATAATATCGATAAAAAAGGGCACTGAAAGTAAAATACCTGGGCGTAGTTATCGATTCTCATCTTAGATGGGATCAACATGTTCTTCACGTCACTGCCTCATTGAGAAGTATGCTGGGTAGGTTCAAATACTTGGCTCAAATCTTGAATCTACCAGAGATGAAAGTACTCTACTATGCTTTGATACAGACTAGACTTACATATGGTATGTTAGGATGGGGTGGAGTGGCAAATTGTCACCTAAAAAAAACTGCAAGTTTTACAGAAGTTGTTTTTTGAAAAAGATGCTGAGGAGAGATATGACATACTCCACTGAGTATGTTTTTCGGGAGGCTGGAGTACTCGATTTAAGAAATTTATATTTCCTTAGGGTCGTATGTTTTTATTATATTAATAAAGGCACCTTGAAGTTAGACCCCATTGATCACAGCTACACCACCCGGGCCAAAGCGATGGAGAAACTGAGAGCCCCTGTCGCCGTCAAAACGATAGGACTTAGACATGCGGCCTATCTGGCTCCACGTTTTCTGAACTGCCTACCGAAAGATCTCTCTATTCACACATCTCATTCGTATTTGTGGTTTAAAGACAAAGTGAAAAAGTTCTTAGTAGAAGAGGAAAGTGATATGTGCTCATCATTTTTTAATTAGGGTTTTTGATTAATTTCAGATAAAATATGGGGGTGTCTACACTATTTTGCAAAGAATGTTTTAGTATATTATATCCACAGACAGCTTCGGCTTTGTGGAACAAAGAAGACTTATGTTGAATCTGTC
Source organism: Cynegetis impunctata (assembly GCA_030704885.1). Classification (NCBI taxonomy): domain Eukaryota; kingdom Metazoa; phylum Arthropoda; class Insecta; order Coleoptera; family Coccinellidae; genus Cynegetis; species Cynegetis impunctata. Next base: position 131,686 of record JARQZK010005137.1, on the reverse strand, counting down.
AATGCTTATTTGCATCAGGGTTAGATATTGAAAATATTTTTTTGTTTCTGTTTTTTTTTACATCTCTGTGGAGATAGATTTTGTTTAACGCTGATTCTTGATTCAATAAACATTATTTATTATTATTATTATTATTATTATATATATATATATATACATATATATATATATATATATATATATATATATATATATATATATATATATATATATATATATATATATACAGGAGGTAGCCAAGAGGGCGCCAGAGGGGCTGAGCCATCTCTAGAAAAGATACCAGAATTATTACAAACCAAATATGCTTATATCTGCGTTGAAATATAAAACTAGCCAAGTTACAAACGAATCTACCTAATTGTAAAAATGACTTACAATTATTAATTTGCTACATCTTTTAACCCGCAAAACAAGTTCACGTTTTTATACTAAAAAAAAAGCGACAAACGAGCGGCTACTAGCATGGTTGCCAGGTTTTGCAGAGCCGTGTCGTACTTTAGACGCTTATTTGTCGCCCAAAAGCGCAACCGTGGTTGCGACATGTTAACGAGGAAATATTGGTAACAAGTATTTTTGCACATAAAATCACTTATTCTAGCAGTTATTTTATACGTGTTTTGCTGCTAATTTGTCACCCCAAATCGCAATCATGATGTTTTCGCAACCGCACGAAAAAATAGTGCACCCAACATGTTGCCTACTCGTCCAAAAAACAATAATAGGTATTTTCTGGACTTCTTACTTAAATTATTATTACAATCAGAACCACGATTCTGTTTCAAATATCTTTATTTTTATATAAACTGTATACAAAAAACATCATCATCAACTTTGTCTATGGTTGAAGTTGTGGATTGGTTCTGCTACTTATATATCAGAATTAAATTTTGCATACATAGCTTTGCTAGGCTCAAATTCTCAAATTTATTGCAAAGTGAGATCTACTAGACACGGCTAAATTAAACATTTTTAATATTATTTCGTTCCGAATTTCACATTTAACAATATTCATCAATGAAAATATCCTTTCCACGAATGCATGGATGACGGTAACTTTAGAAGAGTAAATAAAGCTAAATCTTCAAACAATAATTGGTAGGCTGCATTTTTTTAATCTATAACCTTCCTCCAAAAAATAATAGGGTTATCACGGACTTTTTATCTGCCGTTTAACATTTAGTTGCGAGAGCATGCGTTTGATTAATTCAAGTAAAAGTACCTACTTCAATCAAATCCAAACATTTTACTTCAATTTCTTCAACCTCTTCAGATAAAATATTATTAGCCGTTAATTCATTTTCAAACTCAGAATATTATATTTTACGGTTGGTTATGGTTGTCTATTTACAAGCTATTTGTTTTATTCATTTAGAGATTTCTATGAGAGATTTTTTATTTATTATTTTTCATTAGAAGAAATTATTTTATTTTTCCAAAATGTTTTTGAATGAATATTCGTTTTCTAGTATACTTTTCTCAGTAGAAAGACAGAAAAAGCTATATATTCCTGTATTTTTTTCACGTATATTTATTTTTGTTCTATGTAGAAAACAAGCCTCCTCTAGAATTTGTTTAGCTCCCTCTAGAAAGCAGTGTTGGCTATGTCGCTGTATATATATATATATATATATATATATATATATATATATATATATATATATATATATAGAAATATATTAGAAATTCAAAAATTACTTGCACCTTAGCACAACACGTTCTAGAGGAAGATCACATTCCGGATTATAATGGTGTTACTATTTTAGAACATGAATCAAATTTAAAAAAGAGATGTTTCCTAGAAATGTCTTCGATTGTTAAGGAACCTAATGCTATGAATGCCAGGACTGATATCGCTAATCTTAGTGTTTTTTATGCATATTTGTTAAACCTTCCTTCTCGAACTGAAAACTCTGTTCTCCAATCTATTTTATAGTGAGTTTTCATGTGTTGGCACACCTTGCTAATCATCGAGTTACTTAAGGTTGGCAATATAATCTGTCAACTGTTTTACGTTTTTCCATAGACGACTAATGGCGTCCCACGCTACTTTGTCACTTGTCATGTGGGAGTTCATTCTCGCATTTTCCTTTTAATGAAAAGTTTATAAACTGTTCTCTATCACATTTTCTTTTATAATTTATTATTTTACACCATCTCATGTTCGTATTTTATTTTGTGACACGTTTGGTTGTAACCATATCGTTCTGATGTTCGGCGTAAAGTTTTTGCTGTTTCCACCTGTTGAATTCAACCTCATTTTCGTAAGTAATATCTGTTTGGAGGCATTTTATAATGTTGTTTATATCTTTATGATGATTATTGTAGAGTTCCTGATGAAGAGCCAATAAAGACTCGAAAGCTTGAACAGAAACAAGAGTTTTCTTTTATTCAGCCCTAAGACTGCATACCTGATTAAGCATTTTCTCTCCTATATATATATATATATATATATATATATATATATATATATATATATATATATATATATATATATATATATATAACTATAATGAATCATCATTCAAATTGGTTATTGTTGAATAATCAATATTTTTGGGCTTATATACCTTCTTAAATACCTATACACAGCACCGATATATTCGACCAATATTCTGATGATACTTCGGATCCGCGGATATATCCACAACATATCTGCTTCTTTCAAGTAGAACCGGAAATACCTTGAAACTGTTTGCAAAATACGATCAGGGCATCTGCTCTTTTAGTCTCTAGAATATTTGGGACGACAGGTGTGCCGGTGGCCATCATTATATGTTATATATTATATGAAATACATAATGGTCTTAATTAACAATCTTTTAAAGCGAAGTGGCCGAATATTTAGAAAACTAGCCTTCAATCGAAAGATTTCAGAAAATTTGATTAGGTGTATCTAATAGCACCAGTATTTCATCAGTCCTAGCATAAATTTGTGGTTTCTCTGAAGGACTTGGCACGAACAATCGGATTTTCTGGGCTTCCCAATTTTTTTCAAATTTTTTCAATGAAAACTGACTCAGCATGCATAAAATTAATTTTTACATATACGGATGGATGAGAAATATAAAATATCATTGGAAAAGTGTAATCAAGATTCAAATTTATTTTATTTTTACGGAGTTCTATCCTTTGAAAGTTCTAATGATTCAATTTTCTTCTGGTTTACCAAAAATTCATTATACCTATGACACAATTCCCAAATTAGTCTCTTTGGCATTGGAATAAAGAAATGAAATACCCATCTATAATATTCTGACGAAGTTAAAGCTGTATACAATCAATATTCATGAAGGATAAATGAAACGTCTGTCTTTTTCAATCAAATAATTCTCTGGAAATAGCATGTTCCTAGGATACAATTCAACTAGGAAAGGAAGATGAATTCCTACATGCCATTCGGTATTTTGATCTTTCGACTGTTTTGTGACGAAAAGTCAACTTATTAATGAAGTCGGTTTAAGTTAAATGGCCTTGCTAAAAACAGATGAATATGTATATATATATATATATATATATATATATATATATATATATATATATATATATATATATATATAATTTTTTGATAATTATTAGCAATAACAGGCTTGGCGAATCTTGAAAAACTCGATTTTATTAAAAAGTTGACGTTTCCCACGACATTCGTGGCTTTGTCAAAACTTTTGAAAAATTGAAATTTCCGTGACATTTATTGATTTGAAAAAATTTGAATAGTTAAAAAAGACTACTATGTTTCATCAAAATTTTTCGGCTGTGGCCGTTCTTTGTTATTTATTACGTGCTATTCAGTCCAATATTAACATTCAAATCTGTTATTATTAGATGGTAAGGGAAACCACAGAAACCTTTACCCACGTAATGTTCGAAATAGTTTTAAATTATTTTGATTTTGAAAAGTCAAAGAATAGGGTACTATTTATCTTTTTTTCAAAATTTTTTTTATTTCGGCTGTGGCCGTCTTCAGTTATTAATTACGTGCTATTTAGTCCAATATCAACAGACAGGTCTGTTGATATTAGATGGGAAGGGAACCACAGAAACCTTCATCCACGTAATGTAAAAAATAGGTTTAAAATATTTCATTGTTGTTTTTAAAAAGACATTACTTGTAATTTTGGAGATCACATGTTCTAAACTATACTTTCTTTTTAGAAAAATTGAAAATTCTAGATGTTTAGATTTTGTCTAAGAAGATGAGTTGTTATGGTTAGAGTTTGTTTGTTGAATTATTTTGTTTTGATTAATGTTGTTTGTGAGGAAAATTAAAGAATTAAATCTAGGTACACTGAACTATCATTTACGACTTCATTTAAATTTTTTTGAATATCTAACATTTCTAAAATTTCTCTGCGTTTTTGATCTTTTTCTATTTCTAAAATTTTTGTGCTATTAAAGTTGAAACTATAATTCTCATTGTTTTTATGTTTTATTAGTGCTGTGGTTTGTGTTTTGGTATATTTGTGTGCTTTTAATCTTCTTCTAAATTTTGAAAATTACGTGGATGTAGGTTTCTGTGGTTCCCTTCCCATCTTATATCAACAGACCTTATCTGTTGATATTGGACTAAATAGCACGTAATTAATAACTGAAGACGGCCACAGCCGAAATAAAAAAAAATTTGAAAAAAAGATAAATAGTACCCTATTCTTTGACTTTTCAAAATCAAACTAATTTGAAACTATTTCGAACATTACGTGGTAAAGGTTTCTGTGGTTTCCCTTACCATCTAATAATAACAGGTTTGAATAGTATTATTGGACTGAATAGCACGTAATAAATTACAGAGAATTACTATATAGGTATATATATATATATATATATATATATATATATATATATATATATATATATATATATATATATGTAAATATAAATATATATATATATATATATATAAATATAAATATATATATATATATATATATATAAATATATATATATATATGTATATATATATATATATATATATATATATATATATATATATATATATAAATACATCAGGTTATATCTGTTTGAAATAAAAATGAGAAAGTCATGGAATTCTTGGTATTGTGAGGCAGGATCAATGTGATCGTATTTTAAACTTCAACAAGAAATCCAGAGATATCTTTCCGGTGTTTACCAAAATTACTTAGCGTATATTACATAACATTATGTTTGTTTGTTATTGTTGGTTCAGCACACGTGCACAAACCGAATAATAAAAAGTTTACATTTGAATGTAATATTAATTTTTATTTATAAGTGTACTGATAACGACTGATATGGCAATAAGAGCTCTATTGAAATTATTCAAATAATTGTGAAAGTTTAAATCCAATATTTGTTTACTTCTTTCTTTCATTCTTGACTTCAGTTCCTTGCATGATACAGGCCGAACGTATGTCACTAAATATATGAACTATTTCAGATATCTTAGATTGTTCTATATCTATTTAATACTTTTTTAATAGAGGTTGTGTGAATGACTAAGAAAGAAGGAAATCAAAGAAAATATTTTATATACATATATATATATATATATATATATATATATATATATGTATATATATATATATATATATATATATATATATATATATATATATATATATATATATATATATTGATTTTTGTAGGTTTGGCATTTCGTTATGGATAGTTCAAATTGTAGAAATTTCTTATCAAAATAATGGTTCTGTTCGTCGAAGTTATCGTACACTTTGTCCATTTTGTGGCTATCATAATCGTCCATCAGAGTGGCTAATTCGAATAACTATGGATCGTTTTTGCTCCACATTTACTCTTAGTGATCATGTGCATCCCGTAAGACGCCGAATAGTGCGCACCGAACAATCTGTAGCAATCTGTAGCTGCCATACAATAAAGCAATGAAGAAGACCCAAATCAATCAATTCGTCAACGTTCTCAGCAAATGGGGTTGTGTCCATTCACTTTATGGAAGATTTTACGAAAGTATCTTGGCTTAAAAGCTTTTAAGATTCAACTTCTGCAAGAATTAAATCCAAACGACCATCGTATGCGCCGCCAGTTCGGCCAATGGGCTGAAGCTCAAATTGATATTGATTTCCCATACAAAATTTTGTTCACCGATAGAGCTCAATTCTGGTTGAATAAGTGCGTGAATAAGCAAAATTGTCGCAGTTGGAGTGAAGATAATCCACAAGTTCGTATGGAAACACCATTACATCTACAGAAAATTACTGTTTGGTGCGCTTTATTTGTCGGCGGATTCATTGGTCCATATTTCTTCAAAAACGATGATGGTCAGAATGTTACTGTCAACGGTGTCAATGTTTTAGAGGCATGATAAGAAATTTTTTCTCACCTCAATTAGCTGGCTTTAATCTTGCTTACATATGGTTCCAACAGGACGGAGCCACGTGCCACACAGCGCGCGCTATAATTGATTTACTCAAAGAAACTTTTGATGAACGAATAATTTCACGTAATGGTCCTAACAGTTGGCCTCAAAGATCGTGTGATTTAACCCTATTAGATTATTTTCTTTGGGGTTATGTAAAGTCACTTGTCTACGCCGATAAACCAGAGACAATTGAACACCTGGAAATCAATGTTAGAAGAGTTATTGGCGACATACGGCCGCAGGTGCTGCGAAAAGTGTGAGAATTGGAGTTCCCGATTGCGCCTTGTACGCGCCAGCCGTGGCGGACACATGGCCGAAATAATATTTAAACATTAACGCCATAAAATGATCTATTCAACAAAGCCAGTTTAATTGATCTTAAAAATATATTTCTTGATTTTATTTTAATTTGAATTTGTGATACTCTAAAAAATACCCTATACTTATATAAATGTATATATATATATATATATATATATATATATATATATATATATATATATATATATATATATATATATATATATATATATATATATATGTATACACATATATATATATATGTATATATATATATATATATATATATATATATATATATATATATATATATATATATATATATATATATATATATATATTGATTGTTTGTGCACACAGTATTTTCACTTATTTATCTTTTACAAGCAATTAGAAACTATTTGAGTTTGAAAAACGTGTTTAATAACAAGACGTCTACAGCCTCAAAAAATGAATAAAACATAGTTGCCAAAAATATTCCTCAAATACCGAGTGGGATATTGTAGGAGAATATCCGCAACGCCTCTACAAGTATGATCCTCTGAAAGAGTATCATTAATCTGGGTTGATGCTCATTAATAAAATTTAACTGTATAAGCAACGTGTGTGGCTATAAATTTGATGAATGGGAAACAAAAAAATCAGAGTACACTTATTTTGATTTCACTTAACACTGAAATTTACATAAATGTGTGGTGTCACATCTAAGGATGTTGACTTTATAAAAAAATTATGTTCCTATCAATTTTAGATATCCTAATGAAGTGACAAATATCATAGAAAAATGTAGATTTCCTAATCAATTAACATTCTTTATGGGTTTGATTTCGAAATTGATAACGAGTTGCCGGTATGATTTAACAATTTAATTGGTCTTTTGAATCAAACACGACATTCAACAAATTGTGCTACTTTTTGTTTTTTAACCAGCCTGATAAAATTGACCATATAATAACCTTGTACTTTTTGTATTTTGAGATCATTTTTTCAACTTATATAGATAGATAGATTTGTTCATGCTTCAAAGCATATACATCGCATGACAAAAAATAAAATACGATTCACATATTGTAATTTTGCACATGTGATAACAATTTGAATATCAGTTTTTATAAGGAAAAAATATGAAATTGTTTACACACACACATGTAAAAATACATAAAAGCATGATGAGGGATTCAAACACATATGAGACCAAGATCAAAATTTAAAACTGTTGTTGAAAAAGTTCCTCAAGCGCTGGAGCACACTCTCTTTAAGTAAAGCTTGTTACAGACACTCTGAAACCTCTGACGGGCAGGGTTTGTACCGAAGAAGGCAAGCTGTTATAAAACTTCCAGTACTAGAATGATGGTACACTTCTCGACCTGCTAAATCTGACATAGCCATCTCCCACTTTATCTCTTCTTCTTGACACATAGTCATAAGAGTTACTATTCAGATTTGTCCTCGAAATGTTGTCACGGGTGTGCATTAGATATTCAAAAAACGAGAGAATATCCAAACTCTTGAATGCTTCTCTACAAGAGTCCTCCCTTCATTTATTATTAATTTTTTTTTATAAACTATTGTTTCCATTTATATGCATATATATATATATATATATATATATATATATATATATATATATATATATATATATCTACCTTCAGTTGAGAAAATTATTTCATGACACAAAAAACTGTATAAGGTGGTTAATTTATCAGGTTTATCAAAACACCAATTAGCTTGTTAAACCATTCCGATAACTCGTAATCAATTTCGAAATCAAATACATAAAGAATGTTAATTAATTGGAAATCTGCATTTTTCTATGATATTCGTCACTTTATCCATATATTATTCAAAATTGAAAGGAATATAATTCCCTCCCTAAGGTTAATATCCTTTTATGTAATATCACAATTTTATGCAAATTTCAGTATAAAGTTGAAATCATTATAAGTACCTATACTTTGATTCCTTTTGTTTCGTATTCATCAAGTTTGTAGCCACACACGTTGCTCATACGTTTAGATTTTATTAATGAGCATCAACCTAGATTAATGATCTTCTTCAGAGGATCAGACTTATAGAGGCGTTGCGAATCTTCTCTTACAACATCCGTACTTCGTATTTGAACAATCGTTGAACACAAATGCATTTCTAACAGAAAATACTATATTACTATATAATATACATATATATATATATATATATATATATATATATATATTTATATATATATATATATATATATATATATAACTTTTTGATAATTATTAGCAATAACAGGCTTGTTGAATCTCAAAAAACTCGATTTTATTGAAAAGTTGACGTTTCACCACGACATTCCTAGCTTTTTCAAAACTTATGAAATATTGAAATTTCTTTCACATTTATTGATTTGAAAAAGTTTGAATAGTTAAAAAAGACTACTATGTTTCATCAAAATTTTTTCGGCTGTGGCCGTTCTCTGTTATTTATTACGTGCTATTCAGTCCAATATTAACATTCAAATCTGTTATTATTAGATGGTAATGGAAACCACAGAAACCTTTACCCACGTAATGTTCGAAATAGATTCAAACTATTTTGATTTTGAAAAGTTAAAGAATAGGGTACTTTTTATCTTTTTTCAAATTTTTTTTATTACGGCTGTGGCCGTTTTCAGTTACTAGTTACGTGCTATTCAGTCCAATATCAACAGCCAGGTCTGTTGATATTAGATGGGAAGGGAACCACAGAAACCTTCTACCACGTTATGTCCAAAATAGGTTTAAAATGTTTGGTTGTTGGATTTGTCTTTAAAAAGACACTACTTGTAATTTTGGAGATCACATGTTCTAAACTATACTCTCTTTTTAAAAAAATTGAAAATTCTAGATGTTTAGATTTTGTCTAGGAAGATGAGTTGTTATGGTTAGAGTTTGTTTGTTGAATTATTTTGTTTTGATTTATGTTTTTTCTTAGAAAAATTAAAGAATCAAATCTGCGTATACTGAACTTAAACGTTTTATATCTGTTCTATCATTTACGACTTTATTTAAATTTTTTTGAATATGTAACATTTCTGAAATTTCTCTGCGGTTTCGATATTTCTCTATTTCTAAAATTTTTGTGCTATCAAAGTTGAAACTATGATTCTCAATTTCTCTTGGAGAAGGTTTTTTCTCACTGAAATATGAATGTACCATATTTCGTTTTTTCAAGTACAAAATTACTAAGCATGCTCTGTCACAGTTGTTCTTAGAATGATGAATACTGGCCTAGCATTCACATATGTAGTTTTGCTTGCAGTGACTTACCTATGCCAAGAATAACTAATATCAGGAGAGTCAACTCCTGGTTTTGAACCCGAGATCTGTCGAATGCAAGTCAGTGTGCCTTAACACTAGCCTAACTCCATTTGAGTAAAAAATATAGAATTTATACTGAGAAAAAATTCAGTTTCTTCAAATGTCTTATTTCCCAACTTATCTTTCTCTTAGATTCATTTTGCTGCCAATTTTTTTTCTTGAACCTAATGTTTGTTGATGTAATATTACAAAGAATGTACAGACTAAAAAATAAAGGATATATTATGAGACGTATGGATTTTTCTATAATAATTCATTCCTATTGGAAATCTTCACATACCTTTGGTACATATTATTGAAGTGAACTGACAATATCCCAAACGCCAATTAAAAGAAAAATGGAAAACTGCACTGCCCCATGAAAAAAAAAATTGTTATTTCATCAGCTTGTTCACTTTAGGTTGATTAATTCATTCAATATTATCTTGTTTCATTCCAAACCAACAAATTTAATAACCGGTCTCTGTAAAAATAAACTAGCACCAGCAACAAATTCAATGAAACAATAATTCTTCAAATATTTCCAAGTACATGTATCTCATGCAAACAAATACATATATTCTGGAGAATATAAGTGAAATATTGTTTCCTGCTACTTCCAATATAATATTTGCTCAAAGATATGTACTAAGTGTGCTGATAATAATCATTATGCTCTCCACCGTCTCTGATAAATCTTAGTGATAGCATTCCATCTATATACAAACAACTCATGGGACATCTACTCAGACCATAAAATAATTTAATATCAATTTCGAATCGCTACTTTCAACAATCTATGGAATTATAATATTATTCGTTAGAAGAATACTGCAACGTGGGTGTATTTATTCGCAATTATCTCTATTGTACTAGTATTTGTTTATTACCTTTTTTTGTGGATTTATTTTAATAACTTATAATTCCATATAAAACTACTTTATGAATTTGTGTTCCCCGGTCCAACATCCTTCGACACTTTAACTTTGAAAATGAAAAAAGTACGTACCTCAAATTAGTTCTAGCTTATTGAAATGTAATTCGATGGGAATTTGCTTTTGATAATCTAAATTATCATTTTGACAATTATTACATTTCCATCATATTTCAAAATTCAAAGGGTTTTTCTCTTAAATTTCATCACTGCGATGTGATAATGAAGAAGAAATATAATAATTTTATCATTATATTAGTAGGTCGCCAATTTCCATTAGATTATTATCTTGTCAAAAAGATTTTTTCAGCGAGTAATACAGAACTCGTCAATGATGTATAACATATATGTTCCATGATGATCCAGGTAAAGATTCAAATTTATAATAATAGGTATATAAGGTTTGATTATTTAAAAAACACAATGGGAATTTTCACGACAAACTACAGGCGGTGTTCCCAAGCGGTCATAAATCCAAGTACTAAACTGCCGATTAGAAATATTATTTAAAATTCTCGAAGTTAAGCAATTTTATTATGGTTTAGAATGTAACTTTCTAATACAAATGCTAAATATTGTGAAATTACAAAAATCGGAAAACAATAAGCAGAAGCAGTGGAAGTGCGGATTAAGTACCTCAAAAATTACTAAAAACCTAGAAATTGACATAGAAGCGGCTCCTGTTGAAGTAAAGAGTTTATACAGCTAGAAAACTCTTTTTAAGAATCAATTCTATCTAACAAATTTAATCTTCAACTGTCTTATGTTTTTGGTATGCGAAGATCCTACAAAAACGAATTTTTTCAACTCCATGCTCCCTCTAAAACCCCAGAAGGCTGAGTTTCGGATAATTTGTTCGTAATTAATTTCCACATATTTTTAACCCAACTTTTTAACCCTACTTTTGATCCTAAGTTTGAAGACGATATATATATATATATATATATATATGTAGATATAAATATCTATATATATATATATATATATATATATCAGGGGCGGTTATTCGAAGGCGGCTATATATATATATATATATATATATATATATATATATATATATATATATATATATATATAGATATATATATATATATATATATATATATAGTTAATAGAATAATAGACTTTTATATATATATATATATATATATATATATATATATATATATATATATATATATAAATATATATATATATATATATATATATATATATATATATATATATATATATATGTCAGACATCAAAAACTCGCGCAAATCGTGGCTCAGAACGTCCAAAACGGACATTATAAACACCCTCGCACGTCAATGTTATCTCCCTCATTGCAAAAGTTTATTATATTCTGAGAAAATAAGACCAAAAACGTAAAATATTCTATGGTAATATCACGAGAGCTAAAAATTAGCAATAATTTCGATGGAAGCTTAACTAATCGAGGAGTTAAAATAACGAGTAGAATTAGACAATCTTGAATTGAAATTATCTAGTTAATTTTGAAGCCATATTGAGGTTGAAGTTTTCTGGAATGAAAATACAAAATATGTCCTTGAAAACAATTTTTCCTATATGTTCAGATATATAGTGTAACGTAGGTGTATACAAAACTTGTCAATTAAAAACAAATTATGTATTTATTCATTGAAATATTAATGTATTACAATAAACGATATAAAATTAGTATATTAAATATTAAAACTTAGTTATCATTTTGACGTTCCTGCAGAAACAATTTCATGACAACGTGGAAACTTCTTGACTTTCGATTCAAAAATTCGTTACCAGCGGCGTTATTTCAACAACGTTTGAGTGAAATTATCTACAGAATTGATTGAATAGCTCGAGATTCTCCCTACATTATGCTACACATCTTTGTTGCATTTACGATATCAGTACCGATGAAGTACACATACTGAGAGTTAAGATGTTACATATGAAAATTTCAAAAAATGCATTGTCAAACTCTTTCCCTGAGTCCGATAAATTTTTGTTTCCGCAAACGTCAAAAAATGACGACTTTTTTAACCTCAGTTCTTAATGTTGAAGTTTGATTTCACACAAAATCATTGTGTTGCCTTAACATCTACAAAACCAGTAAGCAAAGCAATCTAGTTTTAAGTTTCTTTACATCTAATCCTTTTTAAAAATATTATCTTAATTCTATCGTTCGAACACCGTTTGCGGAAAAAATCGCATGTTTTATTCGGAGAAAAGCACTTTTTGTGGCTCGACTAAAATTGCCACAATTGTGACAAACTGTAACGTGTCAATTCCCCGATTATACCGCCGCTACTGGAATTTCGCATCGAGGTACCGTGATTCCACGCTTCAGTATTGTTTCATCTATGAATAACAGAATTGCGCAGGTGGAATGACCTGCGTATTGAGAAAGAGAGTATCTAGGTAGTGTCGGATTAAGAATCATTCTTCCTTTTAGCTGCTGGTTCTTGTAGAGAAAACAACGTCAACTATTAGAATTATATTCAATATAAATTGAATAGTTTGTTAAAGATTTATCAAAATTTATTAAGTATCTGTGGCGTCTGATAGACGCCACTTGGTCTGGGTTTGAAGTCACTTGGTCTGGAGTTTAACCTTGTTTAGAGCTAAAAGGCACGTTATCTGGAGCTTAGAGAATTCACTTTATCTGGAGCTAAGAATTTACCTTGTCTGGAGTTTAAAAACCTTACCTGGAGCTACCAAGAAATGGGAACAACGATAGGGCAGAAGTCACACAAGAAGAATACAATCCACCTAGGAAAACATCTAAAAAGTCCACAGTACATTAAATAAGAAAAAACATAAAGATAAGTCTCATTTGATGTAGTAAGAAAGCATTAAATACCATCATTTTACTTAGTTGTTATTATCACTGAAAACGACCCAGAACCTTTATATGTTAACCAATCTCCCTGCTAGCCAGAGCGTAAATAATTGTTTAAAAGGGAGGTTGGTTACAAAACATTAATACATACAAAAAGTATCACTTTTACTCCTAATAAAACAATATACTATTTTGTACACCAATTATTAAAAGTGACATGCCTTCTTTTAAGTTTTAAGAGTGTACGTTCATAAGGTATAGTGTTGAAAATATGTTTAACACTCGTGGTAAAAATCCTTTTAACACGTAATGTTAAAAAAAATCCTTATAAACGAACATTTATAGAGACAGTTTCACTGAAGTTTCCTTCTATGTTCTTCAATCTACACTAGGCGAGAGAATTAGTATATGCAATTTCGTACTGCCGGTGCGACTTTTTTGGCAGCATTTCTAGTGTGGCTCTTTTTGCAGCCTCTTCAATGTCCATTGGTAACAAATTATCACTTTTATTTGGATAAGTATTTTTATCGACTGGCATTTTATGAACTGTTTTTGTCACTTACAAATTACGACCCACAACATAGGTACGCGATGCTTGTTAAAAAATCAAAAATAATTAGTTGTCAAGAGATGTCAAAGGTATGCGATTTCGACTTTTATTTCGTTACCAAAATAGGAAAGGTTTACAAAAAATAGTTTATGATATTTGTGTTAAAAGTGACTTCATTTTTTTTCGTGCAGTATCACTTTTCACACTAATATCATAAATAGCTTTCATCCTAGCATGATTGTCAAATATTTTCAACCAGTATCACTAATTGTTTTTTTTTTAACTCGAGGGACCTACAGTTTAACGCCGGTTCCGAACGGCCAATGGGCTTGTAAACTATGTACATTACCCAATAAATTTCAATCTTAAATAACCACTAAATTCCGGACATACACAACACCCAAGAGCGAGGTGGGACTCGAATCCACAATCCTCGGTTTACAAACGGTATAAGGCGGTTCACCTTACCGCTGGTCTACTGAGTCCTCCACTAATTGTTGATAGTAGCATGGAAAGATTAAATTTATACCTATTTGGAACAGAATTTTTTTTCAAATCTCATAACTCATTCAAAGGAATCTAGTAGCGTAGAGTCTAGTCCTGATAGATACACTAAATCATACGAATATGATTTTTTACATGTATGTACACATAGTTTTACATGTATACAGGGTGTTCCAAAATTGAACGTACAAACGAGAAGGGGAGATTCCTTAAGTAAGTTTAAGAAAAAAAAGTCCCATTAACATGGGGTCGCAAACGTTTCGTTTTCGAGATACATAGTGTTGAAGTTTGAATTTTTTTCGAGTTTTTTTCTCATAGTATCTACACTTTACAAGATATTCAACTGAAATTTGGCATAGATATTACATTTGAGAGTTCTCACCACGTGACATGGCAATTTCGATAGCAGATCTACAGGGTGATATTTTTTCTGGAACACTGTCACCTGTTTTCCTCAAGAGCTTTTTTTTGGTGTGCAACTGTTAATTTGAAAAAATATAAAAAGAAGCTTTGTTATTATACTAAACTTTTCGTTTTCTTGTAGTTTTGTCGTATCTGCTACTGATTTCGAGAAAAAAAAATTTGAACGATTCTCTCGAAATCCTCGGAAAAATCCAAATTATGATAAGGAGGCCAGTTTGTAAGGTGTGGTGAATGAATTCATTATTAGTTTTCATGTAAATTTTCCTGATCTGTTGCGATGATTCATAAAGATTTGATAAACTCGTATAATCATTACAAAAAATGTATTACTACAAGAAACGTAAAACTAAAAAAAAAATCAAAACAAGAAAACTAAATAACCGAAAACGACTGAACTACAGCAAATGTTGAAAATGTCCTCCCCCAACTCTTATACAAGCTTCTGTTCTTGGTCTCATAGACGATCGAACTCTTTCAAACACTGCTGGAGTATTCCTAACTGTATCCAACGCGCCTATTATACGATTTCTTAGTTCTTCTATGGTGTTCACTGGCGTCGAGTATACTAGAGGTTTCAGGTGGCCCCATAAAAATAAATCTAAATTATTTAAGTCTGTGGATCTGGCGGGCCATGACTGAGGTCCCCCCGTCCAATCCACCTGTTTTCATAATTGTCGTCCAAATACTCCCTTGCCAAAACTGAAAAATGAGCAGGAGCACCGTCACAGCTTGATGACTTGCATTCAAAAGTACACTAATTTTTGTGTACTGGTTCTTGGATATTGTTCTATTTCGTTCATAACTGCCTCTTCGAGTTGTGGTGTTCTCACACTGCGTGGTCTACCGGCATCAATTTTTTTCGTGGAAAGAGATCCAGCTTCTGAAAGACGCCTATGAATATCAGAGAACATTCGATGATCTGGTATCCCTCTATTAGGATAGCGTTCCATGTAAAGACGCTTAGCTTCTCTTGAATTTCCATTTGCAAGACCATACATGAAATGCATGTCAGTCATTTCGGAATTCGTGAAATTCGGCATGTTTTGATATTAAAATTTGTAGAAGTTTATATTTTCTGATCAAATGTTGTTGTGACAGTCATAAAAATCGTAATGAAAATAGTAGTCTACATTCGAAAAAATAAATAGCCACAAATGCAACCACCTTTACTTTTCAGAACACAAACTTTCAATAATTTGATGTGTCAAAACTGACACTGAATACAATCACCACAGCTCACTAACTTGATTTTATAATAATTTGGATTTTTCCGAGGATTTCGAGAAAATCGTTCAAAATTTTTATTCTCGAAATCGGTAGCAGATACGACAAAACTACAAGAGACCGAAAAGTTTAGTATAACAACAGAGCTTCTTTTGACATTTTTTCAAATTAACAGTTGAAAGTGTTCCAGAAAAAATATCACCCTGTAGATCTGCTATCAAAATTGCCATGTCACGTGGTGAGAACTCTCAAATGTAATATCTATGCCAAATTTCAGTTGAATATCTTATAAAGTGTAGATACTATGAGAAAAAAACTTGAAAAAAATTCAAACTTCAACACTCTGTATCTCGAAAACGAAATGTTTGCGACCCCATGTTTACGGAACTTTTTTTTCTCAAACTTACTTAAGGAATCTCCCCTTTTCGTTTGTACTGTAACGTGTCAATTCACCGATCAACCGCCGCCACTGAATTCTTCATCGAGGTACCGTGATTCCACGCTTCACTTTTGTTTCCTCTATGGTTAATAACATGCGCATTACAAAAATCTCGAGATAGCTTCGAATTAACAGGTACAAGATCGTTCTTCCTTTTAGCAAATGGTTGTTGAAGAGACCAGTTCATTAATTGTTAAAATTATAGTCAATATCTATTAGACGAATAGTTTGTTAAAGTTTATTAAAATTTATTAAGTATCTGTGGCGTCTGATAGACGCCACCTTGGTGAGAGCTAAAAGCCACGTTGTCTGAAGTTTGAAATCCACGTTGTCTGGAGTTTAAAATTTACCTTGGTTGAAGTTCAAAAGATAAACTTGGTTGGAGCTAGAAAGCTTTTCAATTGGAACTCAAAACCACCTTGACGAACCATATTCTACTGAAGCTACGATACAATCCTTACTAGGACCACCAAGAATCTAGGAATCCACATAGAAAATAGAACGTCGTTAGAAAATCAAATAAATAGACACAGATAAGTCTCACAATATGTACTAAGAAAATAGTAACTACCTACATTTTATTTTGATATTATTACTGAGAACAAGCTAGAACCAATATATGTTTAACCAATCTCCCTGCTAGCTCGGGCATAAATATCTGTTGGGAGGTTGGTTACAGTACGTTCAATTTAGGAACACCCTGTATACACAAGTCGAATCATAAAAAATGTCCAAATAAATATCAAATTTTCAACATTAATTCTAATGACCAAAATTTCACCCCAAGTAGATTTTCTTTCGACCTGTTTTGATACAATTTGTCCGACTTCTTTCAAAGCAAAACTCATTCGAATCAAAGTCGTAAAAGCTCGATGTCATTCGCCCATTGCGAGATGTTTTATTGTATCTCATGTGGCGATTTCTTGTAATTTTTCCTCTCCTGTTTGATCATCGGTATTTCAATACGCACCGAGATTCTTAGGCTCCGTTGGAAGCCAATAAAATCGTTGATTTAATGGGAGAAGAGATAACCCAGATTAATTCATGGTAATGAAATCGGAATTGTATTTCACATACCCCGTGGAAAAATTGTCAGTTTTGCCTTTCGTTATTTCTTCATTGGTTAGAAATTGAGTACAAGTTACGCTTCTTATGTTAATATGGAAATTCAGTATAATAAAACTTTATTTGCGAAGATCTATTATAATCAAAAGATGCACTTACTTATACTAGGCATTGTAAATAGAAAAGCAAAATATTTATTTATGTACCAAGTGCGTTATATAGATCCTAACACCCGATGGGCGTTAATAAGATCTAGTAACGCATGTAGTGCATACAAGATTTCATTTTCCACGAAAAAATTATTTTATTTTACTGAAAAATCGATTTTAAAATCGGTTCATTGCCCCTATAATTTCCATTTTCCTTCTTATAGTCGGCATGTCATTTGTTGATATTTTGACGTTTGTGAATATTTTTGTCATCATATTTAGTGAATGTCATTGCTGCTTTCTTTGTGTATTCTTATAGAAATAATGGAAATAAAAATGAATTTACGCAAGAATATCATAGAAAATTCAGCCAAAGCAGCGAATAATTCATTGCCGGAGAAATCCAGAGTCGTATACGACAAGGATTATGAAGTATTTAATCAATGGAACTTGCTTGAGTTGTCCTCGTACAATGGGCGTGCGTTTTAATCCATAATACCCGCTCATAACGCCCTAGGGCATAATTAGTGCATTTATAGCAACCGTATCTAAGGTAAAATCAACAAATAATATACAAGTGGAAAATAAAGAAATTAAACAAAACTTCACTCGGGTATCTCTCACTATTCTCAAGTTAATACCGTATTATATTTTTCAGATACGTCATCTTTTGGTAAAATTCAGTAAAATTTTCAAATTTGTCATTCTCAAACTTTAGGCAAGAGAAATTTGTGTAGAAATATTTCGAACCATTGTCAGAATATTTGTGAATTGATACGAACAATATATTCCATCCTGTAGGACTTTTAGGAATATACCCGAAACGTCATAAACGGATTAAATTGATGCTAATAAAGTGTCTTTTGGAAGGTATGAACTTTTTTCCTCAAGGCTGCCATTTTTATGAAAGGATTCTAAATTCTCTTGGTTTTTTCATCTTATGACAAATTAGGTCGAAATCTCGGAAAATCGACATTACCAGTATATTTTCAAGTAAAAACTTGTATTTTGGCATCTTCCAAGGTAAAATCAACAAATAATACATATACAATAGAAAAATAAACTTTTTTTTGAGAGAGTAATTTTA
>JARQZK010005137.1:17500-107500 GCA_030704885.1 Cynegetis impunctata | reverse complement strand
CTTATTTTTCATCAAAAAATATGTGGATGATATAATATTAGCTTTACCTAATAATGGTAAAACAGAAATTTTGGATACTTTCAATAGTTACGACCCATTCATTCAATTCACAATCGAAACAGAAGACTCAGATCTTTCAGTACCTTTTCTTGATACAAAACTTATACGATTGGTTGATAACATAATATTGATTGATTGGTATAGAAAAGCATGCAGTTCAGGAAGGTATTTCAATTTCTTTTCTTATTACAAATTTTCGATGAAAGTGAATTTGTTAAAACAAATGAAGAACAGAGTACTCAAAATTTCTGATATATCTTTTCATAACAAAAATTTGAATAATCTTCAAGAACTTTTCTTACAAAATTCCTACCCACCATCTTTAGTCAAGAAAATTTTATTTAGCACATCCTTATCAGAAAATGAATTTATAGAACAAAATAACAATTCTCATAATGAACTTGTTACAGATATGAGTCAAGTTTCAATTTTTTATGCCTCGTTACCTTATATAAAAGAAATAACACCTAAACTGACCAGAATTTTTCAATCTTTTGAAAACATCAAAATTGCAAATAGAACAGTTTTTTCAATGAGACAAATATATTCGAAAGTAAAAGACAAAATTCCTATTTTATCACTCACAAATGTTGTTTATAATATCCCTTGTCATGATTGTGATAAGAATTATATTGGCCAAACAAAAAGAATATTAAAAGACAGAATCACTTCTCATAAGAGTGATAGTAGATTACACCCTGAGAGATGTGCTTTAGCTAAACATGTCAATGATTGTGACCACCAAATGAACTACCTTTCAACAACTGTTCTTGCAAGAGAATTACATCTTTCAAAAAGATCTTTTTTAGAAATGGCCTTTATTTATCAAGACAATAAATCCATCAATAAAAAAACAGATATAAGCCATTTGAGTGAAATTTATTCTTTTTTACTTTCACTTGATATAAAATAACACAAAATCAAATTAATTTAACGTAACGAAATAATGTCAAACTTCAATTTGAAAATTAAAACAAAAAATGAGTGACACCGATTTGTCATTTCGTTCAGAAATTTAATTATAACTTCAAAAATGTATCAACTTTTCTAATTTTTTAAAAATACCATAATTTTCAATGTTTCTTATATCGTATTATCAACATCTATGTAATCATCCTCATGATAGATTATCCCTGATGATGGAATAAACGATTCCGAAAGCTTGGAAAAACTTCAAAGAGTTTCCTTTTACATTGCTGCAGTCCCTACAAATAGTTATCCTCCTATATATATATATATATATATATATATGTATATATATATATATATATATATATATATATATATATATATATATATATATATATATATACACCGGGTGAATTTTATAAGTTGAATCAATTGAAAATCTCGAAAAGGAAACATCTTATGGCAAATGTTTCGAATAAAATATTGATAATTTTGAGGGGGAAGTCCATTTATGCTAAAAAGGGAAGGGGTCAACTTTGAAATTTGAAATAAGTAGGTACCTCTGTTTTTTATGAGAGATTCGTGTTTTGCAGCAACAAATACAAAAGTTTTGTACGAACAATTTTTCACGATTCTTCACAGATGGCCATGTAATCTCTGAACGACGTTAACGTCAGAATTTCATTTGAATGATCAATAGAACGAATAAGTTGTCGTTCAGACGGTAAATTCGAATTCGATTACAGTGTCATCTGTGAGAAATCGTCTTAGTGGAATATTTGTTATCCCATTACTTTAGTGCACTAAGTTATGACGATAAAGTTTTGATAAAAACATTGCGACCTACCCCGGAATTAAACAATTTGGTGCAGCGTAACAAACAACATAATCGCGCTTTTAATATCAGAAATTATGAGAGACATCCTTGGCTAACCAGATCACAGGTAAAAAATAAATTAATTTTTTGACAGTGTTTACTTTTTACTAGGGAAAATGTCTCTGTTTGTTTCATTTTAATCTATTTTTGGGAAGGTCCTATTTTATTTTTGGCAAGAAAAAACTATCACCCTGGTTGGTTCTTGCTGGGCAACAATTGATTAATTCCTCGAATAGGTAACAAATTCTTTAAGTAGGTAGGTAGGTAGGTACCTATTTTGTGAAAGAAAAAAAATTTGATGAATAGATGAATTGATTAATTGGCTGAGAAGAGTTTTTGTGAATATTGTAAATAGGAGTTGTAGGTCTCAAGGTAGACACTCGAAAGTGAAAACAATTTTTTTTCGCAAGGAATTTAATATTTTAGGGTGTTTGTTTTACTTAGATTTTCTTTAAATTATAAGGCACCTCTTGTAGCCTCCTCAAACCAACACCTCACGAGCCGCCACTGCTAAGAACTATTGCCTAAAAATTGTTATCTGATAAAGTGTAAATAATGTGATTCATGCTTTATTGACAATTCAAAACAACATTTACAAGAGAGTTTATGAACATAAATAAAATATACAAACAAATAAAATCTACAGGTCTTACGAAACATGCAATAATGTTTGAAAATGTTTGAATTTTTTTACATTAAAATATTCTGTGGTCAGTATCTGTTGATAAAGACTTAGGGAGGAGTTTCATCAGCATTGTATAATTAATTTGCATTAGAAAATCATGCATCGTCATTTATTACTTTGAAAGCATTTGATACTATTTTGTAGACAGATTTCACCTAAAATGGTTCGTTTCAGAATTTTCATTGAAATTCTTAGGACACTTGAAGATAGTACATGCTGACATAAATAATCGGTCTTTTACTTATTGAATTAATCTAATAGTTATTATTATCTATTGATTCAGGAAAAAAGATGAAAAGACATTTCAGTTTTCATTATTTAATGTTGAAGAACATGTTCACATGCCAAAATTACCCAACTACTGATTTATATCTCTCTCGAAAATTGTAAGCTAAATGAAATTTCACTCTGGCATTTCCAGTTGAAGTTAATCGCAAGGCTAATTATACTACAATTATTGTCATTGAAATGCTTGCAGCACTTTGAAGAAGATACGCTACGAAACAGTTATAATAATTCCAGCAATTATCATCACTGACACATTTTTCTTAAATTGATGATGCATTTAAATGAAGTATCTCTCAAAATTTTAGTTTTTATACGAATTACTCATGAATGCCTCCGTGATATGCATGTGCAAAATAAGCCTTATCTGCACGAATTATTTCACTCAGGAAGGACTGAATTCCGAGTAACCGAAAATTTGTTTTCGATAATAAGTAATAAACCAAATAAAGAAAAAAAAATTATGTAATTAGAGTTGAATGTAATTTTAATAACAAATATACTTTTTGCTATTAGTTGTATATCCATTATCCAAACCACTCACGCTCAAAATTTCCAAGATTCTTTTTAGTTGGTATATCAAAAAAAAAAAAAATCTGAAATTATCGACATATTCATCGAAGCTTTTGGTAAGATAAGATGAATAATAATGCTATGAAAGCTGTCTGACTTTTAATAAATCCAGATGTGGAATAATTTGTTTTCAGTGATTCTCCTGATTTATCACATCCTTTTTTGAAATTTTTATGTGTCCGACCTACATATATTTTTTCGCAATTTCCGCATTTGAGTTCATAAACTCCCGATTTACAGAGCTTATCTATTTCTCAAAACTATGAAACTCTTTATGTTTAATTGTCTCAGCCCTTGATACGTTGATAATAGAATAATACAAAAAACATTTAATGTTATAATGTCATAATAAATTTCTCTTGAATTTTAAAACTTCTACTTCATTAAAATTGAAATATTCGATTAGCAAAAAATAATACTATCGAAATGAATGATGCTTTAGCGACTCATGAAAACAATTTCGGAACTGATTGTGGAGTTCATAAAGTGATATTCTAAAAAAAGTTTCATTTGGATACCTTCAAATTTCAGAACTATAATTCATTTAAAAGACTCAAAATATTCAACACTTTGTATAATAGTAATTCTACAATATGTACCTATATATACCTTGATATGAAAATTTGCAATATCCATCATGCAATGATGCATAAATTTTTTATCGATAACAACTATAATTTTAATGAAATTCTAGCTTTCAATCTTAAATCAAACCAAAATAGACCAGGGTAAAAGCCTTTAAAAATGATAAAAAGTGAAAAAAAAATAAACTCATTAGAAAAGGAGGAGAATATAATAAAAATGAAAGAAAAAATAATTTACGGGCGATCTGAGGTCTGGAAGGGGAAGGGGGTGAGTTTTTAAGGGTGAAAACGATTTATCTCGATTTCCTGCAATACTACAAGTCCTATGGAAAAAAGTTAAATAGCAAAGTTTTAGGTAATAAAAATATCTACAACTTTTGTATTCACATTTTTTTCACATAACCTCAAAATTTATGTTAAAAATTCAAAAAACCAGTTTTTTGGTTTTTTATTTTTATCTTTTACAGAAAAAAAAATTTTTCTACGAAATTTGGTGAGAACTTACCTTTTTATGTCTTAAATATACTGTAATTTATTTGATGTGAAATATTTATTTTTTCACCCTATTTTGACCTTATTTATTACATCGAAAAAGCACCCTAATTTTCAATCTAAAATTCTCCTGTCAAAATATCAGCTTTTTTCAAAAAGTTGGTGTCCTTTATGTTCGCTAAAATCTCTACTTTTCGATGGTGTATACATTACTATAGTAAATGTTCTCAGAAAATGAAAAAATCGGAAAAAAATCGAAGTCGAATATTTAATTTGGCAGAAAAATTAAACGGTGGAAGAGATCATGAATAAATATTTGCGCTATATAGGAAAATATTACGCAGCAAGCAGCTATATTATTTGTGATGGGTACCTCAAAATTAAAAAATCAGTTACTGTCACAACAGTACCAGCAGTTAAGCCATCTAAAAGAGGAGAAAGAAGTCGTAGAAAAACCTCAGATAATATTCCAGAGTTCGATTATCAAAACCATACAAAAATACCATTTTTGCAAAAAAAAATTTCATCTAACCACAAAATAACGAAAACGTTAATGGAAAGATTACAATCACAAGGATTTTCCTGTAAAGAAGTAGAAGAAGATGCTGATGCTTACATAGTTTTGATAATCGAACTCTGGAATATCATCTGAGCTTTTTCTACGACTACGTTCTCTTCTTTTAGTTGAATTAACTGCTGATACTGTTGTGACAGTAACTGATTTTTTAGTTTCGAGGCACCCATCAAAAAATATATACCTACTTGCTGCGTAATGTTTTCCTACATAGCGCAAATATTTATTCATGATCTCTTCCACTTTTTCATTTTTCTGCCAAATAAAAATTTCGAATTCGAGTTTTTTTCGATTTTTGCATTTTTTGAGAATATTTACTATAGTATATATATGTATACACCATCGGAAATAGAGATTTCAAAGAACATAAAACACACCAACTTTTTGAACAAAGCTGATATTTTGACAGGAGAATTTTCGATTGAAAATTAGGGTGCTTTTTCGATGTTGAGTCAAAATAAGGTGAAAAAATAAATATTTCAAATCAAATAAATTTCAGTGTATTTGGGACATAAAAAGGGAAGTTTTCACCAAATTTCGTTAAAAAAATTTTTTTTGAATTTTTCACATAAATAGTGAGGTTATGTGGAAAAAGTGTGAACACAGAAGTTGTAGATCTTTTCATTACCTACAACTTTGCCATCTGGCTTTTTTCCATAGGAGTTATAGTTTTTCCGGAAATCGAGATAAACCGTTTTTACCCTTGAAAACTCACCCCCATCCCTTTCCCGAACTCTTCATTGTTTTTAAAATAATAGAATTTATTGACAAAGTAGAAACTATGGAAACTTTACAATGTAAAACATAGAAATAAAAGCACATAAAACCACAAATATATACAAATTTCAAATTATTCAGAATAGAACCGCAAGTAAGTGTTCAAATAAAATAAAATCAAATTATGCTTTATTGTCTCAAAATTATACATTTTATTGATAAAGCGAAAAATATAGAAAATAAACACTGTAAAACATAAAAATAAATACACATCCATCAAAAAATATACAAACTGAACAATGTAATGACTAGAAATAAAAATCACACCACATTTCCATAAAAATTATATACAAACTTTACAATAGAACCGAGAAGGTCAAATCCTCCTCAATCCAAGCTGATGCCTGTGTTATTCAATTTGGTCATATCGATCAATCAATGTTCAGAATAGTAGTCCTCTATAGTCTATAGAGTAATAAGGTGTATCAAAAAAATAAGATTTTGTTCGTTTCCGAAAATTGTCCAAGGAAGTTATAGATTTTAATTCCTCTGGAACTCTGGAAGATTATTGTGAATTTTCTTAGTATTGTAAATGATGGACTTCATCCGAGAAACATATTGAGTTTGCATTCAACACCTGAAGAAGTTGAAGTTTCACCGAAACGTGCGTCATGCATATTTTATTAAATAGATGTGTAAATTGTTGTTATAAACCATCGTTTTGATATTAAAGAATGTACATCCTGTAGCACCACTTTTTCGTACTTATTTAATAGAAAATAGAATACTCATTATATTAATCTATGAAAATATTATAATCTCCATCGGGAACGTTATTCTTTATTTATTGACGAGAAACTAATAATGAATATTTTTCATATAAAAAATAATAAATCCAAAGTTCATAAAGATAATAAATCAGGAGTTTATAAAATTAATTGTGGTGATTGTGGTAAGTTTTACATTGGTAGAACTTTCAGAAGTTTTCAAACTAGAATTTAGGAACACAAACATAGCTTCGTTAATCAAAAGTCGGATTCACATTATGCAAACCATTTAATCCAAGAAAATCACACATTCAATTTCGACATTAAAATATTAAATGCTGAAAGTAAGGGAATTAAACTCAATTATTTAGAATCATTACAGATAAATAAATACAAGCATTCCGGTCTCCTATTGAATAGCCAAATCGATAATACTTCAAGCCCCATTCTCAATCTTTTCAAAATTACCGAACTACCTGACTGCATGTTCAGAATTTGTTTTTCCTATTCTAATAATTATTTGTAACTATCTTACTATTTCTTGTTTTCGATATAACAGAGAAACATAGTTAGTTTGCCATTAGCATCTGAAGAAGGTGAAGTTCCACCAAAACGTGCGTCATGCGTTATTTCTTTTAATAATTGTGTAAATTGTTATTATTAACCATTGTGTTAATATAATAATAAATATTGTTTCCACGTGCACAAAACTACGCAGTAAAAGTTCACCCATTCGTTCTTAATTTATTTTTTATTAATTGGCAAATTTGTCTCTACTCAAATCAACACTTATTTAGAAAAATGAATTCTTACATCCCTTTAAATCCCCACATCAGCTCTGAATATTTATTATGAACCAAAAATTTGCACAGAATTCTAGTTGGTACCAACCTCACTAAATTGATTATTAACATTAAATTGGCAATCTACAGCTGTTGGTACACCGATAGCCAGTAGCCAATTGATCCTAGCGTTACTTGATATAACACAATAAATTAAGCAAATCTGGTAACATACACTCTTTTTTCTCATTTTAATAGATACCAGGATACCATACATTCATACGGCCCTGAACACAGAATTTTTCTGATGCTTTCTTTCAGATAATTATAAATAGTTAAGTTATTTCGAAGAGCAGATGCGCTAAAACGAAGAAGCACTCAATATACGATAATATATCTTCAAAGATGTATGGTATGTGCGGCTACTTTTCTGAAATTTAGTGATCAAAAACTGAATAAATGGGCTATTTCACGAAAGCGAGTCGGAAAAGAGAAGCCATAAGAATAATTACATGTCTTCATACTCCTTAATTGTTATTTATAGTGATTGGTAATTCCATCTGAAATAATAGTTCTTTACACGTATGCTCATCGATTTAATAATCCTTTGATAGGGTTGAAACATATGTATATTCCTCTTAAGAGTCGTTTCAATTAAAGTTTATTTCTGAAATATGCTAAATAATGGCCCATGCCGTCACTTACCGTTGCGGATATAATCATACACTGTGCTTGTCACTATGTCGCAAGAGCTTCGTGTC
The DNA here is from genome assembly GCA_030704885.1 of Cynegetis impunctata. NCBI lineage: Eukaryota > Metazoa > Arthropoda > Insecta > Coleoptera > Coccinellidae > Cynegetis > Cynegetis impunctata. The sequence goes on along the minus strand of JARQZK010005137.1, from coordinate 99,434 downwards.
GTCTCCGTTGCTACTTACTATCCAGTGAACGTTTCGTGCTTCGTGGTCTCTTTAATCGAGACCAGAACACCGCCCCTGTACTTACCAAGAAAGCAATTCATATCTTCTTCGACTTTTTTGGTAATTTGAATGAAATGTTCATTTAAATCTTGGTTCGGGCTCATTCAGGCTTGTATAAATATAATAAGAGATAATTCTTCACACTATTTTTTTTTTCTCTTAATTTTTTGGCCTCGACACAATAATCATTAGCCATCAGAAAACTTCGTAAAATAATAACATTTAATATAGGCAAATTTTTCATTAAAAAAAATTGTAATTGATACTATGATGATTATGACCTCAAACACAATAGAGAAATAATAACCACGCAAAGAAAAGTGGACAAGTCGGCAAGAGGATAAAAAAAAACAAGGAAACAATACGCCAAGGCCCATCATGGCGATTTTTCTTCTTCTTACACTAACATAAACTAGGTCACGGAAGGAAAGTTTATTGTACAAAGGGATAGTTACACAAAGGGATAGACAACGATGCTTATAATTTCAAACCAACAGATTGAATAAAGTTGTACAAAATATCATAAACTCTTGAAGAATCTAGCGACAAAAGGAAACCTATATTAAACGGTTGATGAAAATTCAAGACTTCATTAAGATTAGTAAGAAGTTCATCTAATTTATGTCGAAAATTACTGCATACAAATAAGAGATGATCCAAAGAACCTATTTCCTCACAAGAGCATAACGCGTTACCCTTGAGTCTAATCTTTTTAAGATAATACGGACATAGATTATGACCACTTCTTAGACGGCACATTGTACGTTGTAACGTTATGAAATACCGTCCACTGGCTAAGCCAAATTCTGGCCGAGATCAGTCAGTAAAGAAGATTCTATGATTCCTAGCGTCACTCAAAATAGTAGGAGGGGTAATTTATCAAACTTGGACAACGCTAACTAAACCATCTTTATTTTCGACTTGAGAATTCGAGTTAATACGACGTAAGAATTATAATAAACTCTCACCTTATAGTTATCCCGAAGTTGATAAATTTTTGCTAAATATCTCTGCGCTAGGAAGCGGTAAGTGTTTCTTTATATTGATTAATGACATTGATTAAATAATTTCGATCATATTTGTGAACTTGTAGTTTAATTTTCATTTTTATTTTCAAAATTCCTAATGGTCTCCAAAGTTTATGTTCTGGAACAGTTGAACAATTCTTTTTCTAAATATTCACGTTAATTACCTTCAGACAAAATTTTCTCAGTTCAAATTTTCTTTTTTAACCTTGTTTTTTTTTGCTTGTTGCGTTGATGAAAGTTTGTGTTGTGTTTTTTTGCTCGAAAAAAAAAATTTACCTTATCTCTTAGCTTTTTATTTGATTCAAAGAACGTAATACCGTTTGTAGATAAGATTAAGAAGGATGGCAATCTACGCAGCAAACAAAATTATTGAAAGTTAATTAAACTGAAATTCGATAATGTGAATTTTAGCAAAACGACAGGAGCCCTAATTTCGAAAACGTCAGGAATAGGAGTTTCCAAAAACGTCAGGAATCCAAAAAGGAGTCCGAATTCTAAAAACGTCCAGAGTCTGAGTTTCCAAAAACGTCAGGAATTGGAAAACGTCAAGAGTCTGAATCCAAAAACGTCAGGAGGCTGAATAGAAGATCGTTGGAAAACAGATCAGTATAACTGACAAGAATAAAATAAAAATTAACTTTATTCATTAACTTATTCAATTCTTTTATATTTCGTTTGTGATCTTTGAAACAAATTTTTCAAATAACTTTAATAGAGATTTTAGTAAAGCTACTTCGTTTCATTGTCTCATGTGAATAAATCAGGTAAAGTGTAACCAAATTTCCCAAACATTTGAACTAGTCGGAGCATTAAATTTTTGTAAAATACCAAAAATTCATTTTTATTTTTTCATTAGGGAAAGTAACGTTACAACGTACAAAATCACGTCTATTCCCGATAGATTTGTACCAAACGATGACGGAGGGATTTCTTTCAAGGCTTTTATAGAATGACCCCTTAGGGCTTGATAAATAGAGAGATATTCTGATGGAGTTGATAGTGTTTTCCATGTATTCTAAATACAAATGAACAAAACGCAAATATGTGATTTTAACTCCTACGATTGACTTGAGATTTCAAATAATCTTTTTGAATCGAAGTAACCTTAACTTGATGGAAATTCATATTAAGAAATAAGAACTCGTTTATTAATAATAATAATAATAATAATAATATTTATTAATCTCAACAATTATTCACATTACAAATATAACAATATTGCACTGAATAAAATAGAGACAAGTCAAAATGAAAATAGCTTACTTTTTACAAAATGTAATGAATTCATTTATTGAATAAGGTTCGCCGTCCAAAATAAAACCATAAATGCGATTTCTGAACAACCTAAAATCTTCAATACCTTGTAAATGCTTAGGAAGCAAATTAAATAAACGCATGGCCATATACAGAGGTCCTCTTTCAAATCTAGTTGTACCATGGATTGGAAAGAGGAAGGGATGAACTTGCCTAGTATTATTTTCATTGATATATGGTGAAAAGTAATTTTTCTGCAACTTGAGGAAGACTAAAAAACGATAAATGAATAGACCAAACACTGTTTGTATTCTGTTGGATCTAAAAACTCCGCGACAGGATTCTCGAAAGCTCAACCCGCGCATTATTCTCAATACCCTTTTTTGAATGAGAAAAATTTCGTCAGCACTAGATGAACTGCCCCAAAAGATAATTCCATATGCTAGTACAGATTGGAAACTGGCGAAGTAGAGAGTTCTCATAATTGCAGCTTCCACCTTGCTTCTGATCATGATAAACATATAAGCAGCAGAGTTCAGAGTCTATCTCAACTTAGCCGCATGATGATCCCACCGTAGATGATTGTCCAGAGTAACACCCAAGAAATTAACTGATTCCTCCAAGGTGACAGTACTGCTACCAAGGCACAGAGAGGCAGGATAGCCTTCCACAGACTTTCCACCGCGAAAGAAGATACCTTGAGTCTTGCTATGATTCAGAATTAGACCATTGTCGTTACACCACTTATCTACAGCCAAAACCACATCCCTACCAGCCTGGATACAGGATGCGATATTTCTTGATATAACCAAGAAATTGCTGTCGTCAGCATAAAGAATTGACTTACAATTATCTGCTGGCTTTATGTAGCAAAGATAGTTTACAAAGACAATAAAAAGCAAAGGGCCCAGCACACTTCCCTGAGGAACGCCTCTAGTAAGATGACGCTCCTCAGAGGAGTGAACTGTACTATCTAAAGTGAGAACAACTCTCTGACGAAGATTGCTCAGGTAGCTCTCGGCAAATCTCAAGGAGATATCTCTAACGCCATACAACTCAAGCCTAGATAGTAAGGCCCTATGCCCAATAGAGTCAAAAGCCTTTGTCAAGTCAAACAGCAAAGCCATTATTAGAACTCAATTTCCATTATCTTCACATAAATTGATAATTGTTTAGACAACACAGTGTCTTCATCAGATTAAGTAACAAACTAATTCCTCTCATACACATTTAATACTAATACATTTAATTTTTGAGACTAATTTCTGAATTTTAAAGTTTCACATACGGAAAATAAGTCTCAAAAGTTGATGGAATCCGTCGTTACTAAGTGATAATTTAACATGATGAACAAAAACAAAACTTTAATTTACCACGTTTATTATTACAAAAATACTTCGAAAAATATAACACTGCGATTGCAATTTCGGTCACTAGACCATCATCGGGCAGATTGAGTTAAGAACTGAATACATAATTATAGATTTGGGCTTACGGGTGGGAAAGAATTATTGAAGGTACCTAGATAGACAAAAGGAACACATTTAAAGAAGGGCTAATTGAAGTGGATTTCCCAAATTGGTACAATAAAGTGTTCTTATGAAAATCATTATTGTTTGAATACCTACACTAAATATAGGAGAATATATCAAGTCAATCAAGTCGTTCAGCAAGATATCTTTTGCATTATGATTGAGTTTAAAAATTTCTTATGATTCTAATTAAGTAAGTTTGGTTCCTTTCGGTAATTTGTGCATAATTTGAAAGTTATCTATTTGTGGAAACGAGTGGTGATTTTCACGGCAATGATTTGAAAACGTTGAATCTGTTTTATTTTTCAAAAAAGATTGTTGGTGTTCTTTGAATCTTGTCTTGAACGATCGACCAATCTGACCTATATACACTCCTTTACATACAGGACAAATCAACTTATAAGCCCCTGAACTTTCAAATTTTGAAGTAATATCTTTGGCATTGCATAAAAATCCTGAGACTTTTGCCTTATGTTTGAAAGCAATTTTAATATTACATTTAGGTATGACATTAGCAACATTTTCTGTTAGAAGACCAAAATATGTTAAAGATGTGAATTTTTCCGGTTTTTCTACTTTCGATTGAGGATATATGCTGTTATACGCTAGTTGACTACGTTTTTTGTTTATCATTTTTTCTATCAAACCATTATTTGAAGCAATTATTTTTATAGTAGAAATTTCTTTCGCTAAATTTGGCACGGATGATGGAATTGAAAACGCTCTGTGAATCATTGTGTTAAAAGCTGAATGTTGGAGTGGGAAAGAGTCTCAAAAGGTAAATTTATAAGAATCTATGGAAATTTTAAAACATAAATCTTCAGATCTTTCACTCAATAAGCTTACTGCACTGAGTAATTCACCTTTATTAAAGCTGGTATTTGAAAACTCGTGATAGTTAATTTAATTCCTTCTTTTTAATCAATTTCGCTATTGAAGCCTGCTTTTTTAGTTTCTTAAACTATAGTATATTCCGTTCAAATTGCATCTCCATGCGATGCACTTCAAAAATAATAAGACGAAGCTCTGCCACATTTTTTAACTCTTATTCTTTCCAGTCTAAACTGTAGACGCTATATTATCAGATAAACACCTACAAATATTACATATTTTTATTTATGTTATTCTTGTTACATGAAATTGCATTTTGTAATACTATCCTGGAAAAAAAAATCCACCAAACTTTCTAATAACATCAATAGCCTCCAAAGCTCCTTTATCCTGTAACGAAAAAAAAACAATTTCCTAACATATAATTGAGTTTCAAATTGGAGGCTTTTGAGTTAGTACTTTTGGAAAATTTAGAACCTTTACTACAAAATTGCCATATTAAGCAAAATATAAACTTGGCAACATGCTACGATTATAAAATTAAAAATAAATCAATTTTTACTTTAAAGTCAGAAATTACTATTTTAACGTAGTTGCAATATACCGTTATCATGTACATTTAAGACAGAAACCTCAAACAAAACGTTATGTTTGGAGAGTGACTCTCATTATAAATTCATCATGTTATTAAACAGTTATATAGATCGAAGTAAATTGAGAATGTAAACGTGCTAACAGGCGAATAATCCATTATACCTATAAAATATTAAATACTGAAGTCTCATTATAACTGAAATAAACATTCAACTTGTCCTGTTATATAATCATATTTTCATTCGCTTAGATCAATGTGTAGATTTTCAGAGTTATTGGGTACAATATAGAATTTAGAGGTAATTTTTCCTTAATAATTAAGATACAAAATAGGTATAGCTCAAATAGAATAAATAATATTTCAAGATAAATATATGGAATGTACTGATTGAACTTTTCAAACTATTTTTCTTACTCGGTCTCACAAAAAATCTAATCAAATTTCTTTTTTTTTGCATTGAGTTTTTGAACCTGACTTATTAGTCATTCAGTCACCATCCTGATATTGTCTTATATTATTATGTATTATATTATTCATTTGTTTGTAGTAATTGTGAAATTAAAATATAAGCACATACATACATACTGAGACATATATATCATTGAAGTGTTTTCTTACATTTCTTCAAAAATTGAAATAGAGCCTCGTACACTCTTACATCACCAATACGCATAATTCCAAGAAGATTAATAGGACCCTCTTTTATTATCGGATATAAATGATCCAACATGGTATCTCTTTCATTTGTATGAATTGGGCAATTAAGAAAAATATGTTCTAATGTTTCCTCTCCACATTCACATAATGGTGACATTTTCAAACCTATTTTATGCATATGTTTAGCGTATAAACCGTGTGAAGACCGAAGTCTTCCTAACAATACAAAAAGTTGACGTTGATATCCTGAAACCATGGTTTGTTCAGTGGTTTGTCTCCTACTATGAATTTATACGACAACCCTTTCCTATAATATCGATATGTCACACCATTCTTCGAAACATTTATTTCTAATTATCAGTTTAAGGTTTTCTACAGCGTAATTTGAATAGAAAGTTTGGTAGTATCAAATTCTTTATTCTTGATTATGATAATCTTGAACAGAATCGTGATCTTGGAAGTATATTTTCAGCCTTAGATTCAAAAATAATTTTCAGAAATAATCAGTAGTTAGTAGGCTCACTATTGAGTGACATTTTTCAATAGTTCTGTAATAGGTGCCCTCACAAAACAATTTATAGAATTGTAAAATTCATATTACCTACTAAATGAAAGTATAGATAAATATCTATATTATAATTGATATATATATATATATATATATATATATATATATATATATATATATATATATATATATATATATAGAATATTTTGAAATGAAAGGTTTACTTGTTTTTGGTCAATTTATATAGAAACATTTTTATTTATACGTGTTTCGGCGGTGTATTACTGCGGTAAAAATTGAAAATATACAAGATTTATTGTATTCATTCAATTCTATAACTAAAAATTACATTTCACTATCCAAATACAAACTCAAAATGAAATAAACTTTCTGAACATCTCATTAATCAGAAAAAGTGATGGCACGATATGTATCGAGAGACACCAAGACGGTTTTTTAAAACTATTTATTATACTTCACTACAATATTTGTATAATATATATATATATATATATATATATATATATATATATATATATATATATATATATATATATATATGTATATATATATATAGGGTGATTCTCGGTGGATGGCACATTAGACGTTTCTGGTGCAATAAACAACGGATCACTATGAAAATTTAATGTAGAGCACAATCGATCATTCTCTACCGAACTAAAATATTCTTGATAATGCGTTGTTGCCATTTCTATTAGAAAGTAGTAGCAACTTTAATTCATTCAATGGAACAGCCTGTATATAATATTGTTTTTAGAATTTCCAACAATTTCTCAACGACTTTTCATGACATTTCCCTATACCTATCTGTTACCATTGTCGAAATGAAAAATATTTTCATTTTCTATCTTCGGAAATCAGGACCTTTAAAAACTCTGATATCCTTAAGTTAAGAAATACTATGATATAGAAATATGTGATACTTGGGGCTATATTATCAAAAAACACAAATATTAAATATTTTTATTTATGTTATTTTCGTTACATGAAATTGCATTCTATAATTCAATCCTCGTAAAATATGGTCAGCAATAGTGGTAAGAATATCAAGAAGCGGCAAAGCCTGTAATGAAAAAAAAACAATTTTCTAACATACAATTTAGTTTCAAATTGGAGGCTTTTAAGATAGTACATTCGGGAGATTTGAGAACCATTATTAAAAAATTGCCATACCAAGCAAAATATGAACTTGGCAACATGCTACGTTTATAAAAATTAATGAATTTGATAAAAATAACCATTTTAATGTCATAAATTATTGTTTTAACGTAGTAGCAATATACTGTTATCAGATACATTTAAGACAGAAACCTCAAACAAAACATTTTAGGTTTATTATAATGTAATAACTGGGTAGTTTCTAAATTCATCATGTTATTATAATCATGTATTCATTCGCTTAGATCAATGTGTATATTTTCATGGTTATTAGGTATATATAATTCAGATAGAATAACAACAAATCAAAAAAATAAAATAATATTTCAAGATCTATGAATCTATGGAGAAGTTCAATGAAATGAATCCGAATCTAAAGCTAATACACCTCAAGAAATTTATACGAATTCAGAACAATTTCAAAACTTTTGGATCAACTTTAAAAGCACCAAGAGACTTACCTCGACCCTTAACTTCCGAAGACAATCAAATTAATGTCCTAGAATATTTTCACGCATTTCCCGATCGATAAGAAGAGCTGAAGAAGGTTTGGTTATAAAATATTCAATCTAGCAAAGACATAGCATACATGATTACAAATTCACCAAAATTCAAGCAATGAAGCCTCAAGACCCTCAACCGAGAGCTAAAATGAGTCGAAATTTTCAAGAGAGTGGATTTTCAATAGAAAAAATTGTCATTTTTGGTGCAGTGAAAATATACTCACGTCACAAAAGAAGCCGGATTTCAAGAAAAATTGCCACTCGAAGAATATCGAAACTGTTGGTACCAACTAGACGAGGCTCCTGCACATTGTTTAAGAGAAGTCAGCAAGTGAAGTGCGACAACTGGAAAAACTATTTGACGATCGGTGGATAAGACACTTGGGACCGTGGAATTGGCCAGCGAGATCACCCGAAATTAATCCATTAGATTTTTGTTTTTAGGGAATGTTTTAAAAAAATTTAAAAAACACCCGTGTGTTCGAGGGACGAATTTTCACAAAGGATTACTCAAATATTTGAAAATTTGGATCCGAATGAAATCAGATCTGCCACGGCGAAATCAGTCAACACCCGCATTTTGAAGTGCTTCGAAGTGAACGGCCAGCGTCGAACATATTTGGAAATATTCCACGTAATTGTTTTCCTTTTTTACAATTTTTTTACCAATATTTCCACTATCAAGTTACTTGGTGCTTTATTAAAGTTGATCCAAACGTATTGAAATTGTTTATAATTCGTATAAATTTCTTGATGTTCATTGGTGGTAGATTTGGATACATTTCATTGAAATGATATAGAGGATTCCATAGAAACAAATTATCTGAAGTATGGAAACATACTCCCCAAATTAAGTTTGAAGGATGAAAATTTGCAAGTGTTAGGAAAGTATACTTTCGTCTTATCATTTTTTTTCTTCATCTTCATTTTTACATTTAGCTTTCTTGTTGGAGTGAGTCTCATTATAATGTAATAATTGCGTAGTTTCTAAATTAATCATGTTATTATAATCATATTTTCATACGTTTAGATTAATGTGTAGATTTTCAGGGTTATATATATATATATATATATATATATATATATATATATATATATATATATATATATATATAAAGGGTTTTCCAATAAGAGCGGGTAGATGTTGAAATGAAATAAAACAAGCTGTGTGTGAAGTATTAACGAAATTCTTTTTTTATTTGAAAGACCCATTTATGCCATTACGTATGGAATATGACATCGTTCAAATGTCCGCCGCGGCTTCTCACGGTGGCACGTATACGATTGGTCCAATTATCAATAACTCTGCCGCATAGATCAGTCTGAATTTGTGTGATGGCCTGCGTTATGTTGAGTTTGAGGGCATCTGTCGATTGAGGCTTATTGGCGTAGACTTGTGACTTCAGAAAACCTCACAAGAAGAAGTCTAACGGGGTTAAATCGCACGATCTTGGTGGCCAATTCACGTCACCTCTCCGAGAGATAACCCTATCCTCAAAGCGTTCACGCAGAATGTCCATTGTGGCGTTCGCTGTATGGCACGTAGCGCCATCCTGCTGAAACCACATGTCGTCCACGTCCATATCGTTCAATTTGGGATAGAAGAAATTCATTAAAATCGTTCTGTAACGCTTTCCGTCGACGGTGATTGCCTCCAATGACTCCACCGGACCACAATCCGCACCACACAGAAACTTTTTGTGGATGCATTTCCACCTGATGCACCTCGTGTGGGTTGGCGTAATCACATATACGGAAATTCTGTGTGTTCACATACCCATTCATCCAAAAATGCGCTTCGTCGCTGAAGATAATTTTTCGGCCAAATTTGAGATCCTCTTCCAAACGCTCCGAAACCCAGGCAGCGAACAAACGGCGTTGTCTATGGTCGTTTACTTTGATCTCTTGTGTCAGTTGAATCTTGTACGGGTGCAGTCCCAAGTTCCGACGCAAAATTCGCCATGTTGAGGTTTTTGAAAGGCCGAGTTCTTGTGAACGGCGAGGAACTGACTGCTTCGGGTTCTCCTGCACACTTTCACGGACAGAGGCGATATTCTCAGCCGATCTAGCCTTCCTGTGACGTACTGGTGTCGGTTGATTGTTAACCGAACCAGTTGCCTCGAATTTGGCCACTAAACGTTGGAGGGTCGACTGTGAAGGGCCACTGCGTCTGCCGTAAAGTGGACGCAATGAGCGCAACGTTTGCACTAACGAACACTCATTTTGGTAATAAAGTTTTATCATCTGGACGTGCTGCTCAATAGTGTAACTTGTCATTGTAATTTGGCATAAGTGACTGAATAATAAACAACAGATTTGACAGTCGCCGCTAAAACAACATGGCCGCTACAGGCTACCAACATCTACCCGCTCTTATTGAAAAACCTTTTATATATGTGGGTTTCTCCTTAATAATTAAGATAGGAACCAAAAAAAAAAATTACTGTTTCAAGATCTATGAATCTGTGGAATATACTGATTTTGCTCAAATATATTGAAAAAATTTCGTGGTTTCTGATGATTGGCTCACCTCTACAACTTCTGCATATTTGGTTAGGGGGTTGAAATTTGGTACGCGTATTACGTTGATATTGAGGTACGTTCCTTAGTGACTTTCAACAATTTTCCTTAACCGTACTTCATTTCATTCGAATTGCATCTCGGCCCACTTTTGCCAATATGCAATGTAATTTGCCAAATTATTTTTACAATAAAATACTCTATTTCCTTCTTTTTAGTTAATTTTGCTATAGAAGCGTGTTTTTTACATTTCTCAAACTATAACTTATTCTGTTCGAATTGCATCTCGATGCACTTCGAAAAAAATACGACGAAGCTCTGCTACTCGCATGCAGTTTTCTTAACTTCAATTCATTCCATACCAAAATGAAGACGCTATATTATCAAAAAATACTTACAAATATTTCATATTTATATTTATGTTATTCTCATTCATTGCATTCAGATATCATCCACTTTTCGTAAAACAATGTCAATAGCGGTGGTAAGAATATCAAGCACCCGCAAAGTCTGTAATGAAAAAGAACAATTATCTACAATTGAGTTTCAAATTTGAGGCTTAAGATAGTACATTCGGGAGATTTGAATACCATTATTACAAAATTACCATATCAAGCAAAATATGAACTTGGCAACATGCTACGTTTATTAAAATTAATGAATTTGATAAAAATAATTGTTTATATGTCATAAATTACTCTTTTAACGTAGTAGCAATATACCGTTATAAGATACATTTAAGACAGAAACCTCAAACAAAATATTATGTTTGGGGAGTGAGTCTCATTAAAATGTAGAAATTGCGTAGTTTCTGAATTCATCATGTTATTATAATCATATTTTCATACGTTTAGATTAATGTGTAGATTTTCAGGGTTATATATATTACGTCGCAGTCTTATTGTAAAATCAGTCATATTATAATACGTCTAGGCTTTTTCAATACGACTAGGCATATCGCAATACAATCGAAATAATCGAAGATCTCACAATTTGACTGACAATTTAAGGCGTATTGTAATACGCCTGCTGCTCCTTAGGCCTATTGTCAAAATTCAAAAGCGCGCGAATACCCTGGACTCTGAGTGATTATACTCGTCGTATTGTAATACGACTAACGGCTTGTCAGACTAATCGTGTGTTACTGCGTTGTTGTTGTGGTTGTGACTTACTGTTCAGTTTTTTCGTGCGAATTATTGCATTGAAAATGGACTTGCAAGATCTCTGAAGATGTACGTAGAGGATGTGGATAACATTATGAAGACACTTCTAATTTCACAAGTGAATCAGAACGGACGTGCAATCTATGCAAAAATGAAGAAGTAGTCAAGAACCAAAGAGAAAAATGTGTAGTGGGCCTAAAAAGAGCTGCAGAAAAAATGCTAAACATAAGTAATAAGAAATTGAAACCTCTTGCGATAGGTCAAAAAGTAGCAATCGAAGTTCCTAAAGTATATAGAGTACCTCTCGATCCCAAAAATATCTTATAGGAACCATCGTAAAAGTTTCCAATGGTGTTTACCAAACTGACACCATCCATAGACTTTTAAACCGATGATTTTCGAGGAATGAAATGACTGATTGCAGAGATAATGAAGTAATCAATATTCCAGAGAATGAAGTTATTTCCTTGAGAGAATCTCTGAGATTGTTTTCAAAGTTCGAAGGTCAGGGGTTCAAAAAGTGCTCTTGCAAACCAAGCAAGTCACAGTGTCATAATAATAATAAATGTTTATGTTTCAAATCCAATATGAAATGCACAAGCAAATGCCATAAAAGTGAACCATGTATAAATAAGTAATCCAAATCCATTTGCTTTTTATCCTATAAGCGATATCCATAATTTGCCTGGCACATCACCAGTCGTATTATAATACGACGTATTTTAAACAGTCAAATCCTGAAAACTATCGCGTACAGATTCTTTTGAACAATAAGCCTAATAACCAACAGGCGTATCATAATACGCCCTAAATTATCAGTCAAATTATGAGATCCTCGATTATTTCGGTCATATTGCAATATGCCTAGTCGTATTGAAAAAGCCTAGGCGTATTATAATATGACTGATTTTACAATAAGACTGCAAGTTGATATGAGATTACGTGGTAGTTGAAATAAGAAAGTGAACAATGACGTAAGAAGTAAAAAAATTTATTGAAAACATTTTCCCATTATTTACACTACTTGTTTATAAACAACATTTTCATTTTATTGTCCAGGATATATATATATATATATATATATATATATATATATATACATTTTTCGAATTTCCTACTCTTGAGCAAGCTACCTATAGCTGACCGTGAGAGAAGCAGGATTTTTTGAGGTTGATGCCACAATATTTTGAAGTTTGCCCTTGCGCTTTGTTGATTGTGAAAATAAAGGCTAATTTAATGGGAAACTGCAATCTTTTAAATTAAAATGGCAATTCAAAAGAAGATCAGTGGTATTCTAGGTATAAATACTGTGTGTCCCTTGTTCTTTCCAGAAATAAGTTCAACTTCAATGATATTATTCGATAGCTCTTTTACGATCATCCTCATTCCATTACATAGTTTTGGGGAGTTGAGATTTCTGAGTAGTATGATTGGAGATCCAATTTTCAGACGAAGGCAGTGTAATGGTATTCCTGGTACTTGTGAAGAGTTTAGAAATTTAGTAGGGAAGTTGACACTTTCTTCAATGGATACCATCGTGTCGATCGATTTATAGATTTTCTCTTTGCCAGGTATTTTCTTTAGAATATTAAAATTGATATCGTCCACAATATTATTTTTAGTGGCTAAAATTGCTCTTTGAAATAACCACTCTATGTTGGTATATAGTTCTGAATAATATTTGGATAAATTTTGTCTATTAGTTCGTTTTCAGTAGTGGCTATGTTACAGAAATCACTATTGAGTTCAATGAGGCCGGTCGTTTGGTCAGTAGGATATTTACCTTCGCCTATTTGTAAAAGTATTTTAGCAAAATGTGCCGTTCTTTCTTCTTTTGGTAATTCAACCCTCATGTTTTTTGTTAATTGCAGTATTTGTACTTGTGGCCAGAGATGTGACTTTTTTAAGCATCCATTGATCTCGTCTGCTGGTGTTGACTTGGAAATAACTGGAAGTGTTTGCCGAAAATCTCCTGAGAGTATGATATTTCAGAGTTTTTTCGCAATTATCCTAATAATGTCACTTTAACTTCAAAATATAAGTTAGCTACTGCTGCATATATACACAAAATTTGATAACTTTATTATAGTACCAAATGTAATTTAAAACTTTATTGAAATTGGAATTTGATATTTCGCGCCATTACTACACATGCTGCAATTGCTCGCAGCGCCTTCCGTAATGCAACCCAAATAATTGTTGTTCTGAATGAAGTTCAAATACTCGACAACAGATGGCGCCACTACACTTAATTTCAAAGTTGAAGGGTTGGAAAAGCCCTTATATCTTTAAAAACACGCCTTTTAGGTTAAAACGGGAACTTTCTTGTTCGAGGGGGGATAAAGGGCTATCACACTCAATAAGTCCCTTTATCGTGCCGGGACTCCTTTTTAAGTTTTATCGGCACGCACATTTTATCAACTTAGTTTTATTATATATAATGATATATATATATATATATATATAAATATATGGATTTCGCCTTAATAATTAAGATAGGAACCAAATAGGCATAGCTCGAAAAAAATTACTGTTTCAAGATTTATGAATCTGTGGAATATATACTGATTTTGCTCAACTATATTGAAAAAACTCAAACTATTCCAACCATTCTTTTAACTCAGTTTCACAAAAAATGTGAGAAAAGAAGGAACGCTAACCAAATTTCAAGTTTCAGGTTTTCTACAACGTAATTTGACTAAAAAGTTCGATTATTATTCGGTAGTCACACAAAATCGGGCATCTAATTTTTCCGAAAAAAATCGAAAACACACGTTGCTAAGTAATATTTTCGCAAGAAGCATGAGTGCCGGTGGCAACAAAAATCCGAGTCGAAGACGAGGATTTTTGCACCTGCACAAATGCTTTTTGTTAAAAAATATTACTTTGCATTGTGATTTTTCGATTTTTTTAACAGGAAAAATAAGATGCCCGAATAGTATTTGACAAGACCATTTCATGATTAACAGCTGCCAAGTTTTGCGGCATGTAAACTTGAAAAAACTGCTGACAGGTGCTGTCATACAATTTTTTCATCTAAAATCCATTTTTAATTCAAAATTGCGCGTTTGTGATGGGTGGAAACTAAGACGACGGAAATAGTCAGAAATATTCAGTAGTTTGTTGAGGGCTCACTAGTGACATTTATAAAAATATATCATAAATAAAAACATTTTTTACATTGTTAATTATTTTAAATTAAACTATTTCAATCTTCTACATAGGGCAAAAAAAATTAATTAACCGATAAATGCAGGAAGCAGACTATACTTATTGAAAATGGATCATGATGATTGAGAAAAAATTAAATTAATTTCGTGTTTAAATATCATGTAAATCGCATTATAAATTCTTCTACGCACTCCGTTACACGTTCAAAATCAAACGATAGCGAAATAGAAAGTAAATCTGTCTTATCGAAATTAATATGTAAAGGTCGATAGTACTCTACTTTCCGATCAAAAAAAAACTTGAAAACATTCATGAAAGCAAGTAAGTTAATTATTCAGAATACCTGTACATGATCCTTATGATAATTTGATTTATAATAATAAATTTCAAACTATTAACACCATTCACCAGATATAATTCGTATCTAGTATAGGTATTATTTTAATGAAAATTAGTCTGAGATTATTCTAACAAAATTTACGCTAAAATTTGTCTAACATCTTATAGATAGATAGATAGATAATTTATTGGCGCTATATGCAATACAGCATTTACACAAGTCAATACATTCATGTGTGTATGAAAATAACAAATTAAAATGTCGAATTTCGAACACGAAACAGATATACCTACATATATCCACAATTATACTTGACATATATAAAATAAAATACAATTAAAACAATGGTTAAAAATAACAATTTACACATTTATTATAAGAAATAATGCATGACGCACGTTTCGGTGGAACTTCACCTTCTTCAGATGTTAAATTATGTAGAAGGGGTAAATACAAAGATGGTTACAAATAATTATTAGAAAAGGAAAAACCAATTCGGAACTGCTAGTCAGGTAGTTCGGTAATTTTGAAAAGATTAAGAAGGGGGCTTGAAGTATGATCGATTTGGCTATTCAATAGGAGACCGGAATGCTTGTATTTATTTATCTGTAATGATTCTAAAAAATTAAGTTTAATTCCCTTACTTTCAGTATTTAATATTTTAAAATCGAAATTGAATGTGTGATTTTCTTGGATTAAATGGTTTGCATAATGTGAATCCGACTTCTGATTAACAAAGCTACGTTTGTGTTCTGAAATTCTAGTTTGAAAACTTCTGAAAGTTCGACCAATGTAAAACTTATCACAATCGCCAAAATTAATTTTATAAATTCCTGATTTATTATCTTTATGAACTTTGGATTTATTATTTTTTATATGATTTCCTAAATTATTACCGGTACGATAAGCAATGTTAATGTTGTGCTTAGAAAAGAGAGATTTAAGTTTTTTACTTGAATTTCCGATGAAAGTGAGGCTGTTGTATTTGATATTATTTTTAGTAAGGGGGTACACCTTGTTAATCGCATTTTTGAAAAACTTTTTATCTATCATATTGTCTATAATATTGGGATCTTAATTATTATTTACGGCAATTTGTTTAATTATATTTTTCTCGATGTTAAAATTGGCATTTGAAAGTGGAATATTTACTAAACGATGTACCATACTATTGAAAGCTGCCATTTTTTGTTGGAAAGGATGTAGAGAAGTACAATTATACACATATACACCCACCAATCTAAAAATGTGTTAGTGGGAATCACGTAAACCGGTGCTCATAGGAGTAAGATCAGTCTGCTTCAATTCAAAAAGTAGAGTAAAAACAGTGAGTTTGGAAAAAATGTTTCATTCTACTCTTGAAAAGTTTCCGAGGAAGATCTTTGAGGTAAACTGGAAGTTTGTTGTAAAAGTCAAGGTCCAGCGAATTATCCCTAGATTTATTCAACCTATCGCTGACATCTTAGAAGATTTCCGGATCTTGTTGGGTAATTATGGTGGTCTGAATTTTTGGTTAATGAATCTTCCTTGTTGTGGATTTCTAATACGGAATTATAAATGTAAACTGATGGAATAGTCATAATTTTCAGTTTTGTAAAAAGAGGTCGGCACGAATCACGCCTATCCGCTCCTGTTAAATGTTATGGCTTTTTTTTGTAGGATGAAAGCTTTAGTGGAATGGGACGATGACCCCCATAAAATTATCGAGTAGCATATATGCGAATGAAACAGTGAAAAATAAGCAACTTTAAGAGCTGTGAAAGTCAATATTTGTTTGTTTATTATTATAAATATATATTTATTGCAAAGTGAAATTTACCAGTGGTTTAAAACTGTCTTAGCTAATTTCTAGCACTTGACAGGTTTTTTCTGAAATTCAGTATATTAACTTTGAGTTCATGTTCCTTTTACTGAAATGTCGATTACTTCAATATTTCTAAAAGTTATTTCTGACACCACAAATTTCAGTGAGCTATTGTAAATTTTGTATTCAATTCAGTCAGAAAATATTCTTAGATATTTGTGTTAGTTTGATTGTATTTATTATGTTTAACGGTTATTTGAGCTTCAACCATTAGTACAAATTCTTGGTTTCTTCCACTCATCCCCCAATAATACAAACACATTTATAAGAATACAAGAAAAAAACAAACATTAAATAATTATCAGGTAATCAGGTAAAGATATTTTTTCACATATCTGGCATAAATGTAGAATGCTACCACCAACAAAAATCAAACTAAATCGCATTTTTGATAAAATAAATCGGGTTGCTTTAAATAGTAAATTATTTCATCTAATCTATAGAGATAATAAGAATAAAATTAAACAAGAAATCTTAAGAAAATAGAAATAGAAGGACTCACCTTGCCCCAACTCATTGGTTTTGGCTCTGGTGCTGGCTCTGGATTCGGATAGGCTGAACTCATGGCAAAAAGCCCAACAACGGCAACGAACAAAAAGAGCAATTTAAAATTCATCTTCTAATAGTTTTTAGAGACTATTGGGTTGGAAATATTACATTGCTTTTATACTCTTCCTAAAGTGAAAATTTTCCTTGTACTGCGGCTTTTGAAGATACACAAGACCAAATATATTTTTCATCATATGTCGAAATTGTTGGACAATATCCCCAAAACTTCCTGTTTATTTTATTTGTCACTACCATATTGGGTAATCATCATCTTCTATTTTTAATTGAAATAAAATGGACATATCTATATCACTTTCAGGTCAGTTTGAACTTCAAGTAAATCGCAACTGTAATATTTGAAGTTGAAAACCGATTTCAACCACTTTTATTTTTAAATGTCAAGTACTGAAAGGTCTACCTTGGGACAAAATATAAAATGCTTATTAAAATTTTCAGGGTACGATATTTTTTCTTAGTCAAAATTCGGCATTTTTTATTAGCGATTTTTTCATTGAAAAAATTACTACCCCACTAGATTCAGCATGCCTCTAAATAGCTAATAAAAAAATATTCATTTATATCAAAGTTATGAGAACTCGTAAAAAATATTCAATCAAAAAATCTCACGACTATGTCATCCCGAATATCCATGGCGGATAGAGAACATTAACAACGACATAAAATTGAAGCGATGTCACTTACTGAGGGCCATCCTCATTTCATAAAAAAATATTCATTTATATCAAAGTTATGAGAACTCAAAATTCGAAAACTCACACATAACAGTCACAAAAAAATCATCCAATATCAACAGATAGCCATGGAAATATATTTTTTATCAAAGTTATGAGAACTCAAAATTCGAAAACTCACACATAACAGTCACAAAAAAATCATCCAGTATCAACAGATAGCCATGGAAATATATTTTTTATGATTGCAATAATAAAGTGCCACTAGATAAAAAAAATTAAATAGCGTAAATATTTTTAATGAAGATTACGGAATTACATTCAAGTTTCAACTAAAACTAAGACCTAATAGATTTTTCAATTCAAATCTTAGTTGTCATGGAAATGATATTACGGTGTGATACTTGTGAAAAACTCAACAATATTCACCTTACAATTCTGTGAGAGTAAGAGAGAAAATTGAAATTATACGCCTTTCGGGAGATGAGTTCAGAAGTGCTAGAGAGGTTTGTGGAGTATTTAATTTTTTTTATCTGATGACACTTTATTGTTGAAATCATTTGAAAAAATATTTCTATGACTATCTGTTGATATTAAATATTTTTTAATACATCGTTTAGTAAATATTCTACTTTCAAACGCCAATTTTAACATCGAGAAAAATATAATTAAACAAAATGCCGTTATGATCCCATAATAATAGACAATATGATAGATAAAAAGTTGTTCAAAAATGCGATTAGCCATGTGTACCCCCTTACGAAAAATAATATCAAATATAACAGTCTCACTTCCATGGGAAATTCAAGTAGAAAACTTAAATCTCTCTTATCTAAGCACAACATTAACATTGCTTATCGTACCGGTAATAATTTAGGAAATCATATGAAAAATAATAAATCCAAAGTTCATAAAGATAATAAATCGGGAGTTTATAAAATTAATTGTGGTCATTGTGATAAGTTTTACATTGGTAGAACTTTCAGAAGTTTTCAAACTAGAATTTCAGAACACAAACGTAGCTTTGTTAATCAGAAGTCGGATTCACATTATGCAAACCATTTAATCCAAGAAAATCACACATTCAATTTCGATTTTAAAATATTAAATGCTGAAAAATAGTAAGGGAATTAAACTTAATTTTTTAGAATCATTACAGATAAATAAAAACAAGCATTCCGGTCTCCTATTGAATAGCCAAATCGATTATACTTCAAGCCCCCTTCTCAATCTTTTCAAAATAACCGAACTACCTGACTAGCAGTTCAGAATTGGTTTGTTCTATTCTAATAATTATTTGTAACCATATTCCTATTTACCCCTTCTACACAATTTGTCATCTCTTTATTTCTTATTTTCGATATAACAGAGAAACATAGTTAGTTTGCCATTAGCAAAAATCTTCTGAAGAAGGTGAAGTTCCACCGAAACGTGCGTCATGCGTTATTTCTTTTAATGAATGTGTAAATTGTTATCATTTACCATTGTTTTAATAAAACTAAAATATCTAATGCAAGATTTGCAAAGTACAATTATAAATTTGGGAAATCCATTCTGAGAACAAATTACCTTAATTCATTGTAAAGGTTAAGAAGGGGGGAGCTTTTCACATCCAATTTGTTGCTAAGTAATTTCTGGGAATTTTTATGCCTATTAATGTCAAAAGTTTCCATAAGATTTAATTTTGAACTTTTTATTCCGAGATGTAGAATTTTGAAATCCGAATTGAAGTCATCTTTCTCTTTTATTAAATGTCTAGCATATATTGAATCTTCTTTATGATTTATGTAACTTTGCCTTTGTTCAGTAATCATTTTTTTGAAATTTCTATGTGTATGATCTACATACATATTTCCGCATTTAAGTTTATAATCTCCCGATTTACTGAGCTTATCTTTTTTTCAGAACACTGTAGTTGTTTCTATAGAACACATTAGGTATAGGTATGAAACTCTTTATTTTTAATTGTCTCAGCCCTTGATACGTTGATAACAGAATAATAGAATACACATTTAATGTTATAATAACTCTTCTCTGAAATTTTAAAACTTCTACTTCTTTAAAATTGAAATATTCCATCAACAGAAAATAACACTAATGAAATGAATGATATTTTAGCGAATCATGAAAACAATTTCAGAACTGATTGTGGAGTTCATAAAGTGACAATCTAAAAAAAGTTTTAATCGGATACTTTCTAATTTCAGAACTATAAATCACTCGAAAAAATATTCAACACTTTGTCTCATAGTAATTCTACAATATGTTTATATAAAAAATTATGAATTTGAAGATTAAGCTGTGACTTAAATCCATAATATACCTATGTGGCGTACAATGCAAATTAAGTTTTCACATGAATGTTTCCTAAACGTGGTTGAAATACTGTTTCGTGCAACCATATAATAATTGATGATAATTAAGTCACCGGAAATTGTTAATTAACTGTGTAGATGTTGAAATCGTGAGATAAATATGTGTTATTAACTAAATTGGTATGAAATGTTTGTATAGCTTCACGGGTGTCAATATATTCCACATAAATCCATGTGACAGGGAAATTTTAATGAAAAATTGCCTAATCTTAGAGAATTGGAATTCTTGAAAAATGGCAGTTTCATTAGCAATTCAGGTCGATATAGGTGCTGAACAAATTTTTGAATAAATATATGTCACAGGTGCTATATTGTATAATTTATTGCTATTCTTAGGTGAAGGTCAGTGATATAAATAATAAAATATAAAAAAAACTCTATCGCAAAACCTATTCGTTCAATTATGATTTTTGTTCAAAATCTTAAAAAAAAAATTGCGCCCTCTATCGTGTAAACAATTTGTATTTCCTCCTCCGGGGGGTCAACCCCCAAGATATTATAGGAAACCTACATACAAAGTTTCAACCCTATGGTCCCAAAATTGCGCCTTCTATCGTCTGAACAAGATTTATTTCCTCTCCTGGGTGGTCAACTCCCCAAGCAATTCGTACCAAAACCAATCTCATCCAATATATCATACGAAACTACCTACTATGAAACTTTCAATCCTATTGCTCCAAATTTACGCAAAAAAAAAAAAAAAAAATATATATATATATAGTATATATATATATATATATATATATATATATATATATATATATATATATATATATATATATATATATATATATATATATATATATATATACTAGTGAGAGGCTGCCCCGCCTATTAAATAGATCCGTGAAAACTATAGATCGATGAAAATATAGTTTCCCGAACCACGATGAGTGCAAAGCCGGTCCCTGCCTCTGTCGAACGGTCCGCGAAGCGTCAAGTGCTGAGCCCGTCCCTGCCTCTGTCGAACGGGCACGCCATCTGCTCACTGTCAATCTGTAGTTCGTGGGGAATCGGCTAGAAACTACGATCTCGTTGGGCCTCGCCTTGCCGAAACTTCTCGATAGAATTCGACCCGTCCAACTGTCGGCTCGAAAGGCGGTCACGTGAATTCGAGACCATGTGACGCGAAAATAGTTCTTAAACTTCGGGAATGCAGCCGTTTTCGCAAATTTCGGAGGAACGTCAAACTTTAAACGTTCGATATCGAAAATCGGCGTCTCGGATCGAGGCGAGACGTAGCCTAAGCACTACGGAAAGGACGTGAGCGATCGACGGGGCCCTTCGGGCCCCGCGATTCGGGGCCGATCTCCTTATCTCGGCTTTATAAGTTTGCCATAATGCGGCCTTCGGCCGCCTGCATTTTGGGAAATAGAATTTGGCAAACCAATTATTTATTTAGTATTATATACTAGGCTGAAGCGAGGTAATATCAAGCAGCTGTTCACACGTGTTGTGGACCTTTTGATCCTCATCAGAACAGCGTAGCCAAGTTATGGTTGGACAAACTTGGAGATGGTGTAACAAAACAAAACAATCGAAATCCTTCATTGTAAGAGATCATCGCACATTTGGAACTAACAGCTCGACCACTCCAATTTTAGGCGTTTACGACCTTAAAAATGCATAATATCTTGATATTTCTCTTCTTTAACCTTATTGAATCTCAAGAATTGTCGGATGTCCGGTAGAAGACATAAATTGCTTCCGTGACTTATATGAAGATCTTGCTGCCCAATTTGGAGTGTAGGAGCTGTTCGCTGCAAATATGCGATGGTCTCTTACAATGAAGGATTTCGATTGTTTTGTTTCTCCATCTCCTAGTTTGTCTAACCATAACTTGGCTAAGTTCTGATGAGGACCAAAAAGTCCGAAACAGGTGTACACAGCTGCTTCCGTATGCGGGTTTGTGACCTTGAAAATGCGTAATATATATATATATATATATATATATATATATATATATATATATATATATATATATATATATATATATATATATAAATATATATATATATATATATATATATATATATATATACATAGAAAACAGAATTCTTCGTGTTATCGAAACACGTTCGTGGCAATAAAATCAAGTACTAGGACATTTATTTGAAACTAATCAAACAAACCTCCTAGCGGAGCTGGTTATACGAGTTCACGAAACATCGAAATGCCCTAATATACCTTGGAGGGTGTATGTTAGAAACATTAAGTTGTTTGTCACAGTCAATGGAAATGATAGACAGTCTGTTTTGCCCTTATTTGGGGCTCATCAGTATCATCCATCCATCGAAAGTGATAACCAACCAAATATTTCCAACGGCCTTATATTTTCCTTCAAGTGACTATATGGCATATAATTATGACACAGCACCACCAGTCGGAAACCAATGAACCACATCTTACAGATAGATGAAAACATTTCGGCAACGTGAACTCGTACGTCCTGACACCCGAAGGTGTCAGGACGTACAGCTCCGCAGGAGGTTTGTTTGATTAGTTTCAAATAAATGTCCTAGTAGTTGATTTTATTCCCACGAACGTGTTTCGATAACACGAAGAATTCTGTTTTCTATTCATTTTCTGCCTATTTAAAGGATAAAATCGGAGCGCTGTTACTGGCGGTGTGTGAATGTTGCATTACATCGATTCGATGTGGCAACTTTACTCTTGCTTAGCGAATATAGTAACCACCTGCGGGTGTCAGGACGTACGATTTCACGTTGCCGAAATGTTTTAATCTATCTGTAAGATGTGGTTCATTTGTTTTCGACTGGTGGCGCTGTGTCATAATTATATGCCAAATAGTCACTAGAGGGAAAATATAAGGCCGTTGGAAATATTTGGTTGGTTATCACTTTCGATTGATGGATGATACTGATGAGCCCAATATAAAGGCGAAGCAGACTGTCTATCATTTCCATTGATTGTGATAAACAACTTATTGTTTCTAACATACACCGTCCAAGGTATATAGAGGCATTTCGATGTTTCGTGAACTCGTATAACCAGCTCCGCTAGGAGGTTTGTTTGATTAGTTTCAAATAAATGTCGTTGTACTTGATTATATATATATATATATATATATATATATATATATATATATATATATATATATATATATATATATATATATATATATATATATATATATATATATATATATATATATATATATATACTGGCATACATTTATAGTATTGAATATGACCATAAGAAATCATTTTATGGGCAATTGAATTAATTATGAGAATAGATAGAATAAGTATACTTATCTGTATAAAAACAGTAAAATTTAAATCGTATTCCAGAATACAAATTGAATTTCTAATTTGAAAAAATGTTTCTTCTGATGAAATATCAGTATTATCTGAATGAAAAACATATTATGTTAAAGTTTCCATATCCATAACTTTAAATGATCGATTCTCGAAGTAATATTAATATCAGGTATGGTTTTCCATATTTATGCTAACTAGAAATACCGTGATCAATATTGCCTGGATAAATGATCTTTAGGAAGCGTGAAATAGCGGCCTCTATAAACTTATCAACTGAAGTATTATCCATTCGTTCCCTTCCATTCTCAATTTTGTATACAGCCTTTTCACCGTATTATCAATGAAGCACATAATAGTACAATGACTTGAAGCATAATGATCTAATGGATGTCTTGTTAACGATATACTGTGATACAAATGATGATCTGTATCCCTTTCAAAACTGATGATCTCATGTGTGACTGGGATGATTAAATCCTTTTGAGGGATAGATAAGTATTCTGAAGATGCACAATCATCCTGGACACCCAGTAGTACCTACAAAGTTATTTATAAATTTCGTGTAGATTCAAATTATTCGACTGCACAACTAACACAATCAATTAAGACCATTGTGTTTATAAATAAAAACTTTTTACCAAACAAAACATGACTGCTAATTACATTCATACATTTTACGGATGTTTGGCAAAGATGTTGTCGGAAACCTACCAAATATTCACAGTGAGAAATAAGTCAATACCTACGTATTTTTTTGTTTTAGGTAATTTTAAATTTTCGGGTATTTACGGGCCTTCCGGAGGGGGATTCAATAGTTATTTATGTACCAAGTGCGTTATATAGATCCTAACGCCCGATGGGCTAGTAACGCAAGTGGTGCATACAAGATTTTATTTTTCACGAAAAAATTATTTTATTATACTGAAAAATTGATTTTAAAATCGGTTCATTGCTCCTATAGTTTCCATTTTCCTTCTCATAGTAGGCATGTCATTTGTTGATATTTTGACGTTTGTGAATATTTTTGTCATGATATTTAGTGAAAGTCATTGCTGCTTTCTTTGTGTAGTCTTATAGAAATAATGGAAATGAAAATGAATTTACTCAAGAATATCATAGAAAATGCAGCCTAAGCTGCGAATAATTCATTGCCGGAGAAATCCAGAGTCGTATACGACAAGGATTATGAAGTATATAATCAATGGAAGTTGCTTAATTTCTCCTCGCACAATGAGCGGGCATTATGATCCACTATGCCCGCTCATTACGTCCTAGGGCATAATGAATCTATTTGTAGCATCCGTATCTAAGGTAGAATCAACAAATAATATACAAGTGAAAAATAATATTATATTGTATAATTAGTGGAAAAAGCATAATATTCCCAAACGACTGTGATAATTACCAGACGAGGAGCGTAGCGACGAGTCTGGTAACACAGGAGTTTGGGAATATGCTTTTTCCACGAATTATACATACCATTTTTTCTCCGATCGTTGATTTACATTTAAAAAATTAATTAAAAAATATTTCATCCAAGATGTAATCAAGTAAGTTTAAATAGGTTTCTCTATGTTCATATTGAAATATAGAAGGGGTAACCATGGAAATTACTCTGTTATGACAAAAGTAAAATAATTTTAAAGCCGGTTTTGTTTGATTCGTTGTATTTTATAAGGAATTAAAAAAGAATTAGTAAACATGAACACTGATAGTGATTATTTGTTGTCTTGCACGGCTCCTGAACTAGTAGAAGCCGCGAACGTGGTTTCACTTAATTTACTTCCGGCGAAATCCAGAGAGAAGTATGAACTTGCGTACCAACGCTTCATGAATTTTTGTAGAAAAAACAACAGTGTATCCTTTTCTGAGAATGTACTGATGGCGTATGTTGCTGAATTGGCTAAAACAATGAAATCCTCGACGTTGTGGGCACATTATTCCATGCTTCGATCAATTTTGTCTGTTAAAAATAATATTAATATTGCCCAGTACCAAAAACTGAGAGCAGTTTTAAAACGTCAAGCTACAGGATACAAAAAATGTAAATATTAACAACAATTATAAAAATTAAAACCATACTTTGTTTCATTTTAATGTAATAATCCATTTGTTACATTACTGCACGCTACAGCAGTGCGGTAAGAATATTACCGCACTGTTATTTTCTAATTGCTTAGCAAGTGACCACTATTCTGGAATGTTGAGCTTTGCGCATAGAAAACAGGTCAAAATAGTGTCACTTTTCCCACGATCGGAGAAAAAATTAGTTTTAAACTAGTTATTTCACGAACCACGTGATATTTAACGACATTAGCTAGATGGCTCCACTTAACGCCTATCCCTTTGTAAATTGTTTTACGTAGGATAAGTACAAAGTTTGATTTTTATTATTGAAATAATAAAGTTATAGCCTAGAAGTGTGTCACCCATCCAAATTTGAGCTCATTTGGGTCAGTTTTTCGTGGAATAGTTGCAGTAAAACGCAAACTTTGGTTCATAAAAATTTACAATTAGCTAAAACAAAAATATCTGTTTCATTTATTCTGGAAGTATAATGCATTTACTTTATACAGTTTTGCACAAGTCTGAAAAGAATTTCCTTTCTATATCAAAATACTAATACGCTTAGTTATAAAAATACAGATGACCTAGACAGTTTTATGTTCACATAAAGTTTCATAATTTTTAAGCCTATCTTTCAGTCACCTAGTTTCTGGAATGTAACAAGCAATTAGGAACTTCAAGATTGATTCCCAAAGCCACATTGATACTAAGAATTTGAGTGAAATCTTATATGTCGGTTTGAATTCGACAGCCTCTCACTTAAAAAGGAAGGGATCATAAAAATATGGTATCACTCTACTATATCTCTTGGAGCATTATATGTAACATGTTTTCTACAAAATTACAACCAAGTGTACGAGGTGAACCTTGATTTTTTATAACAATGCCAAATCATGTTCTCATTTGTGTTTGCCTATTGATCATGCTGATAAAATCTAAGACAATAGAAACCATCCCTTAGAATGCCTTAATTGGATCTACCCTTTTGTTGTTAGCTAGATAAATTTTATCATATCGGATCAGGTTCTAGATCGAAATATATCGACTCATGTTTGATATCTCAATATTGTTCACTATCAACCCCTTCATTCGGATGTAGGTAGGTTAGTGATCAGAATATAAATTATGCAACTGGACTCTTACCTTGATGAGAAAACAGTTAAGAATCGGTTTGCTCAATGGTTGTTTTATTTTTATGGACAGGTGTTTATCTATAGGAACCCTGTTGCCAAACATTACCATCCAAATTGGATTCTTCATATGAATATTTTATTTCACTCTAAAAGCTGGAAATGACAAAGTTTTAAAATAGTTGATGGAATCCGTCGTTACTAAGTGATAATTTAACATGTCGAAATAAAACTAAATTTGAATTTACTTCGTTCATTATCACAAAAATATAACACTGCGATTGCAATTTCGGTCACTAGACCATCATCGGGCTGATTGAGTTAAGAACTAAATACATAATTATCATTTGTGCTTACGGGTGGGAAAGAATTATTGCAGATACCTAAATAGACAAGCAGGGCCGGCCTAAGGGGTGTGCGAAGTATGCAGCCGCACACTCAAGCCTTTTGGAGGGGCATTAAATTGACCAATTTTTGTAAAAAAAAAATTAATTTTATATATATATATATATATATATATATACCTATATATGTTCGTATGTATGCGCTTATGTATTTTAGCGTTGTTTACACGATAACGGGCGCAATTTTGAAGCAATAGGGTTGAAAGATTGTAATTAAGTAGTTTCGTATGATATCTTGAGATTGTTCTTGGTTCGAATTGGTTGGGGGGTTGACCCCCCTAGGGGGAAAATAAATCTGATTTACACGATAAACGGGGCAATTTTGTAGCAATAGGGTTGAAAGTTTTTATCTAGGTAGTTTTGTATGATATATTGAACGGGATATATTTTGGTTCGAATTGGTTGAGGGGTTGACCCCCTGGGGGAAGAAATAAATCTTGTTTACATGATAAAGGGCGTAATTTTGGAGCAATAGGATTGAAAGTTTATGGGTGGGTAGTTTCGTATGATATATTGAATGGAATAGGTTTCAATGCGAATTGGTTGTGGGGTTGACCTCCCAGGGAAATAAATCTTGTTTAGACGATAGAAGGCGCAATTTTGGTACCATAGGGTTGAAACTTTGTAGGTAGGTAGTTTCGTACGATATCTTAGATGCTATTTATTTCTATATAAATTGGTTGGAGGGTTGACCTCCCGGAGGAGGAAATCAATCTTGTTCACACGATAAAGGGCGCAATTTTATAGAAATAGAGAACGTATTTTCGTATACCTTGGATGCGATTGGTTTTGGTACGAATTGGTTGTGGGGTTGATCCCCCGGGAAGGAAATAAATATTGTTTAATAAATATTGTTTACACATTAGAGAGCGCATTTTTTATAAAATTTGGAAATATATTTTTTAAACTGGATACGTTATGAAAACCTGCTATTCTAAGTTTTTTTTTCGTTTCTATGAAACGTACACACCATATATGAAATCATTCATCCATCGCTCATTTGTGAAGTTAGTGGTAATTTCATATTACATTTCCAATATTAAAGATATGAGTTACATAGTAATATGAAAGTATTGAACAAGCTCGTCTCCATTTTTTGGATAATTAGTTTTATTTTACTTTATTCAATTTTTTTATGTGTCGATTGAATAATTAGTTTTTCTTCACATTATTTTCCTTATCTTTATATTTCATTAACATTCAATATGGTTCTTGTTTTAGTTTTGGAATTTTTTCCATCATGTTCTAACCAATTATTCCCAATACACAGTCCTCATTGTTTGTTGTGCTTCCTTTGTTTCTATAATTCAATTTTTACGTCTCTGAAATTATGGTACCTACCTAAACTTTTTCCGAATTTCTTTTCCCATTCACAAATTTTTCGGGTATATTCTCTTATTTTCACTAGTGTAGCTACGTTAGTTCTTGTTTGATTATTAGCAGCTTTCACTTTGCAATCCTGCTTATTAAAAATGGGTGCGATTAGCAAAGTTCGACCTGGGACAAGATAGTTTCCATGACTTATATGATGGTGTGGCAGCCAAAAATTCAACATCATATATATATATATATATATATATATATATATATATATATATATATATATATATATATATATATACGCAAAAAGTGAACAAAAACTGTGTTTTTGGACCTTAAATTTCAAAAAATTCCATACCCCCCAGACCTCCCGGCAAGGGCATAAAATTTGAGTCTAGCACACTTGCAATTTTCGCCTTAGGCCGGCCCTGTAGACAAGAGTAACACATTTCAAGACGGGCTTATAGAAGTGTTTCCTAAATTGGTACAACAAAATGTTCTTAGAAACGTTGTTATTGTTTGAATGCACTAAATATAGGAGAAGATATCAAGTCAATCTGTTGGTTCAGCAAGATATCTTTTGCATTATGGTTGAGTTTAAAAATTTCTAATGATTGTAAGTAAGTAAGATTGGTTCCTTTCGGTAATTTGTGCTCAATTAGAAAATTATCTATTTGTGGAAATAGGTGGTGGTTTTCACGGCAATGATTTGAAAACGTTTGATCCGTTTTATTTTTGAAAAAAGATTGTTAGTGTTCTTTAAATCTTGTCTTGAACGATCGACCATTCTGACCTATATACACTCCTTTAAATACAGGACAAATCAACCTATAAACTCCTGAACTTTCAAATTTTGAAGTGATATCTTTGACATTGAATAAAATTCCTGAGAGTTTTGTCTTAGGTTTGAAAGCAATTTCAATATTACATTTTATGTCACATTAAATGTAATATTAAAATTTCTTTCAAACTTAAGACAAAACTCTCAGGATTTTCATTCAATGATAAAGATATCACTTCAAAATTTGAAAGTTCAGGAGTTTATAGGTTGACTTGTCCTGTATCATTTTTGCGTCCCCAAACCTCTTCCAATTTGAGCGGTATATTAAGAGAGTATAAACATTTTTCTCTCACCAAGGCCATTTTTATGTAGACATTCATTTATTGTTTCCTGGTATTACTGCTTCTCCACAGCATATCATAAAATACAATATTTCATTCAATATAATTGAAATATCTCTAATACAATAATGTAATCAAGTAAAGAAAAACATAATATAGATAAATAATTGATGAATTCTCATGTATATAATAATTGTGGTTGTTGCTTCTTCTAAGTCTAAGTGTATAAATGTACAGGTCTGACGGATTGCCCATTTGTGATTCACAATAAAGTTTCCCCTGGGAGTAACTGAGAGGCTGAAAATTTAAGTTATTATTATGTTCTTCTATGTGAGAAATTGAAAAAAATTATAAAAATCGGTTTTGGTTGGAAATTTTTTTAAAAACATTCTGGATGTTGACAACTGTTCCATTGAAGGTTCAACTAGCTATAATAACAAGTGTTCTCATAACTACAAATAAAAAATTTCATCAAAATCGGTCACGCCATTTAGACTGAGGCGAATTCAGAATACAGGCCCACCATAATTTTATATGAGAAAATAGGATACAAAAATTTAAGGATTTTTCAAAATCTGTTATACTAAATGAAAATTAAGTATACAGGGTCAGTCAAAAAGAACTGACGAAATAAAATTGCTTTATCTTCAATAGAACACCCTATATATTATACCATAACTAAATTTTGCTGGAAATTCTGACCAAAATTTACATATCACATCATTTCCTAAATTCAACCGTTTTCGAGATATAGAATTTTGAAATGAAATTAACTTTTTACTATCTGAAATTCATAAAAGAAAACACACGAAATGATGGATATTTATTATGAAAGTCGATTACAATTGAATTATAATATTTTACAGAAAATAAAAAAGCATAATTTTTCAGGGTTGATAAAAATGCACGAAAAAATTTGTAATAAACAATAAATTCTATTTAATACGGTGCTCAAAGTGGTTACCAGTTACCCCCTGACAGTATAATGTAGTCTACAAAAATAGGCCGCCAAATATCTAAGAGTTGCAAGAAAGAATAAGGCATGAAATTTCTACCATTCCTCCTCAAATGATTTTAAATACACTACAAAATTTTGATCAGCGAGTTCATTACGGTCACGAGGTGAATGGTAAACACTTTGAGCAACTTATAAAAATATTATAATTAAATTGTAATCAATGATGTGTTTCCAATAAGTTGTAATCAATTGTGACTTTCATAATAAATATCCATCATTTCGTGCTTTTTCTTTAATAAATTTGAGAGTAGTAAAAAGTTATTTTCAAAATTCGATATCTCGAAAACGGTTGAATTTAGGAAATGATGTGTTATGTGAATTATGCTCAGAATTTTGAGCGAAATTGAAATATGTTAAAATATTTAGGGTTCTATTGAAGAAAAAGCAATTTTATTTTTTCAGTACTTTTTGACTGACCCTGTATACTTAATTTTTATTTAGTATGATAGATTTCAAAAAATCCTAAAACATTTTTTGCTAGCTATCTTACTTAAGTAAATAAATATATATAGATAGATATATATATATATATATATATATACATATATATATATATATATATATATATATATATATATATATATATATATATATATATATATATATATATATATATGAAGTGAACTAGGACATTTATTTGAAACTAATCAAACAAACCTCCTAGCGGAGCTGGTTATAAGAGTTCACGAAGCATCGAAATATCAACATCTACCCCAGACGGTAATTGTTCGAAATGTTAATTTGTTTATCACAATCGATGGAAATTGATAGACAGACTGTTTCGCCCTTATCGGGGCTCATCAGTATCATCCATCCACCGAGAGTGATAACCAAACCAACATTTCAAACGGTCATACATATTTCTTCTAGTAACTCCATGACATATAAGTTTATTGCCACGAACGTGTCGTTAACACGAAGAATTCTGTTTTCCATATATATATATATATATATATATATATATATATATATATATATATATATATATATATATATATATATATATATATATATATATATATATATATATATATATATATATACATATATATTTAACTCATTGACACTCGCGTACACTCATATATTACCCGAAATTATAACTTTTCTGCCAAACTGATTAGCAAACCACAGCTGCTGATACTCAGCTACTTAATGTTAAATGAATGATGCATACTTATGAATTTTCAAATTAATTTGAATGCTTCATTCGGGTTAAATAGTTTCCTACAATGTTTATCGAATGCATTGTCAATTATTACAGAAAAGCTTTAAATTATTAATTTTCCTTAAAAATTACTTACTGCCTTAACATATATCTGCGTACTTTATGAACCATAATAACAATTTTTCTTAAACAAATTTTCAACCACTACGTTTTACTTCGTGAGTGTGTCGCTGAATTTGCATCTTCATAGGAGGCATTTTCTTCTGAAAGATACACCGAAGTCATTATTAGAGTGCCAATTAAAGGAATTATTATTCCGGTCAAGTTATTCGAGAGAGTTACAGCTGCTGATTGGTGTATACCAAAATTGGATGAGATCAGATCTGGACGCAGTAGCGAATGATAAAACCATGAATTGATTCAATAGTAATTCAATCTCTTTTAATTATTTTCCAGTGCTTATTTTGCAAACCATTCGATATAGCTATTATTATTATGTTACTAGTATTTCATTCTACTTTTTTATATAAGATATCCACCTTGTTCTAATTATCTTAGGATATTCAATATTTTTTCCACTATGAATACTTCTTGTATATGGTTGTATCTGTTTTCTTAGTGGTTGATATATTAATTATACTTAATTTATTGGCTATATATTTGACTATCATTTAATTTGAAACCGTTCCAATTCAAAATAGTTTATGAATACATTGCGTCTTCGAAATTCACGTCGAATGGGCTATATGATAATGAATTACTATTCGAAATATTTTGTCAATTTTTTACCAATTATGTGCTCTTAACGGAGTTTCAAAGGAAGCTACAAAATATTTATCTAAATGTTGTTATCTAATAGAATACTAGCCATTAGAAATTCACACTCAAATATATATATATATATATATATATATATATATATATATATATATATATATATATATATATATATATATATATATATATATATATATATATATATATATATATATATATATATATATATATATATGAATATAAATATATATACACGTACATAAAAACCTATTTACTACATATATATCGATATACGTACCATACAAAATAGAAAATAGAAAACAAGAAGTAGCATGTTTCATACAATCATAACAACACATCGTCAAAATAAATGTCCGCCAAGTTGCTACGCGGAGAAAAATCACCATAATCGATATAATTAACAAGAGCAAAAAGCGACTCAATCATGCAGTCAAACCTGTGCATAGGTAAGGACACTAATTCACGTGGTAGCTAGTTTAGAAATTTTATGCAGTAATAATTTGAAGTATTCCTGCTTTCTGATGTTCTCAAATACCACAACCTTAACCCATGACCATCCCTAGTTGCATGTTGATATAAGGCTCCGTGCGTCACAAACGAAGCATAGTTTCTTTTCGCCTCAATCAAGCAACGGTATATATACGAGCTTGGCAATGTCATCAGTTTAAGTTCTCTGAATTCAAACACATCCTTCCGATAGCCAACCTCAGCAACAATGCGCAGAGCCCTCCTCTGGAGTCTCGATTCGCATGCAATGCATGACCCCACGTAATAAGGCAATATGTAATATATGATTCAATCGACGAATGATACGCCACCACTAAGGCATCTGAAGGTAGGAATGATACCAAGTTTATCAGGAGAAATATGTTCTTTGACACCTTTTCACATTCATATTCCACATGATGAAACCATCTTAAGCATGAGTCCAGTTCCCCTAGAAACTTAATTGATTTAGGGTTCCAGAACTTATCAATGCTTCCAAGAGCCTCCAAGAAAAGTCCGC
Source organism: Cynegetis impunctata (assembly GCA_030704885.1). Classification (NCBI taxonomy): domain Eukaryota; kingdom Metazoa; phylum Arthropoda; class Insecta; order Coleoptera; family Coccinellidae; genus Cynegetis; species Cynegetis impunctata. The sequence continues at coordinate 65,299 of JARQZK010005137.1, read as the reverse complement.
CATTATAAAGGGTGGCATTATCCGCAAACAACACAAGACTAGCTCCCGAAACCGCTCGAGTGATATCAATTATATATATCAAAAAGATAACCGGGCCGAGGACAGAACCCTGAGAAACACCGCTACGCACGATTTCCACTTCAGATCTCAAATCATTCACAGGGGTGCATTGCTTTCTATCCGTAATATTTGAACCATATATATATATATATATATATATATATATATATATATATATATATATATATATATATATATATATATATATATATATATATTGTGTATATATATATATATATATATATATATATATATATAAATATGAGTAGAAATATCCTTCTCTTCTTTGGATATCCTGGCCGTTTGAAGTAAAACATTACAGATGTTCTCAATACCAAGAAAATAAAGCTTATAGTTTTCCTGAATTCTTAAGATTATATCCAAATAAAATTTTTGATATCTTCGCAAGGTCCACGTTTATCTTGGCAATAATGTCATGGATATAAACATACACAAAATAGATATCATTTGCTTAAACTAAACTGGCCAATAGCTCACTTAATCTGATACTGCGGCTTTAATCCTTTGCGAGAAAACTATAAAAAGCTGTTCCGTATAATTTAATACATGTGCAAAATCATGGACAGAACGAGTATAGGAATGAAGAGTACCCGAAAATTTACTGAAATGCTTCCTTTAATGATGTCCTGCTATGATAATTTTATCAGCAAATTAATTTATTAGTTGATTTCGTGCAATCAAACTCATTATAACAAGTTCAACTTTGTTTTCAATTTCATGATACTCATAAGATCTAATATGTTATCATCACCTTGACTGCGGTCAGACAAAAGCATTAAAAGTATGTGTATATATATATATATATATATATATATATATATATATATATATATATATATATATATATATATATATATATATATATATATATATATATATATATATATATATATATATATATATATAACGGGTGATTCATTTAGAGGTATTTTTTTTTAATAACAAAAAATGAATAAAAACAATTTTATTTTATAATCTTTATTATCAAACAAAAGAACCATTCTTTACAATTATTTTTTAAAGATAATTTCTTTCAAATGTTGTCCGCGACTACGGTTAACAACGTCCATTCTGTAATTCCAATTTTCAATGACGCGTATGAGTATTTCGAGTGGTATTTGGCCAATGACTCGAGTAATATTGGCCTCCAATGCCTCAATCGTAGCCGGCTTATCCACGTAGACTTTGGACTTTACATAGCCCCAAAGGAAAAAGTCAAGAGGTGTGATGTCACATGATCTAGCCGGCCAATTCACTGGTCCAAAGCGTGAAATGAGCTGTTCGCCGAATCGCTCTCGCAGTAAAGCCATGGTTTCACGGGCTGTATGGCATGTGGCGCCATCTTGTTGGAACCAAATTTCGTCGAGACCACGGGCTTCAATTTCTGGTATCAAATAGTCTGTTATCATGGCGCGATAACGGTCACCATTCACAGTAATGTTCCGGCCGGCCTCTGTTTTGAAGAAATATGGACCGATTATTCCACCGGCCCATGAACCACACCAAACAGTTGTTTTTTCTGGGTTTAATGGTAGCTCTTGAACCTCTTCGGGTTGTTCATCACCCCAAATACGGGCATTTTGTTTATTCACGAACCCATTAAGCCAAAAATGGGCCTCATCGGTGAACCATATTTTTGTCGAAAACAGTGGATCTTCTGCAAGCTTGTCAAGAGCCCAGCGACTAAAACGGAAACGATTCGGAAGGTCAGCCGGCTTCAGTTCTTGCACTAATTGAATTTTGTAAGCTTTTAAAGAAAGATCCTTACGTAAAATACGCCAAGTTGTTGAATATGACAGGCCAAGTTGTTGAGAACGGCGACGAATTGACAATTCACGGTCTTCGTGTACACTCTCCGCTACCGCCCCTATATTTGCTCCACTACGTGCTGGATGAGGTCTATTAGGTCGAGTATTATTCAGTAATGAAAATTGGGTCTCAAACTTATTGATAGTAGAGCGAATTGTGCGTTCGGTAGGCCGATTATGTGGACCATAAGATGCTCTAAGCGCCCGAAACACATTCCTCGTAGAACGCCCATTTTCGTAAAACAGTTGAACAATTTGTAGACGCTGTGTTGGGCTAAGTCTTTCCATTATGAATTGTCAAACACTACTGAACAATAATGTTACTTCAGTTGACACGAGGCATGCGCAATCTGCAATTAAATCCCCACCACAAAAAGTACCTCTAAATGAATCACCCGTTATATATATATATATATATATATATATATATATATATATATATATATATATATATATATATATATATATATATATATGTACGGATTTAAACCAAGCTAGTTAGTTGAGTATGTTAGGTACGCTGGCTAGTATTTGGGAGGTCTCGGGTTCAAACCCCGGGGCCGACTGGTCTGCCATGAGTTTTTTTCAGAGGTTTCCTCATGGTAATGTAAGTCACTGCATGCAAACTTATAAGGCGAATGCTGGGCCAGTATTAATCCTCTGAACCCTACCAACACTTCCTATGTTCCATAAATATCCCGTCTCACCTATCCTTAATGTGCTTGTACATACAAGTGTATCCTCTGATCTGGCTGAAGGAGTTAATCCCAAACTCAAGCTGCCCGCCTCCCTGACACATACTTCAGGGAGGAATGAAACACGTGTGTTTCCTTTTTTTTTTTTCATGTACGGATTGTTATTTCGTCTATACGTTTCAGAAGTTTCTTTACCTCCTTTTGCAATAGTGTAGTTTAAAATTAATGCTCTACAAATAATACAATAAAATAAGGAAACTAAATACATCAAAATCGTTAAAATGTGATATTTAACAGTTAAAATCTAAGTAAAATTAAATAATATCTTACCGTTGTGTCTCCAAGGAACGCTCATTTGTCAATAATACTCAATGTAGATTACGTACTGACAGTATGTAATTTTACTTAGATTTTAACTTTAAAAAATCACATTTTAATGTGTTTTAATGTTTTCAGTTTAAATATTCCATTGAATTTTTTGTAAAGCATTAATTTTAAATAAAACTACTGAAGGAGGAGGTAAAGAATCCTCCGAAACGTTTAGACGAAATAACAAACCGTAGTCATCTATTACCTGATAATATTCCAAAAAATTGAAACCTATATATATATATATATATATATATATAAAAAAATATATATATATATATATAAAAATATATATATATATATATATATATATATATATATATATATATATATATATATAACTGAGATTGAATTCTCACACATCACTTGGTGAAACATAAATCATTAAGAATAAAGTTTAAACTTCAAAATAAAACACATTTGGCTTAAGTTTCACTACACAAAAAATATTGAGATAGTGTATTTAGCAGTAAAGAAGAGTCGACATGTTTCGAGTCTTGATAATGAGTTCATAACTCGAAACATGTCGACTATCCTTTACTGCCAAATAGAGTATTTAAATATTTTTTATATAGTAAAACTCAAGCCAAGTGTGTTTTATTTGAAAGTTTAAAACTTGAGTAATATATATATATATATATATATATATATATATATATATATATAATATATATATATATATATATTAGATATACATATATATATATATATATATATATATATATAATATATAATATATATATATATATATATATATATATATAGATATACATATATATATATATATATATATATATATATATATATAATATATATATATATATATATATATATATATATATATTTCTTAGCAGTATATTTAGAAATATTGATATGACTAGTTTTGCGAAATTAAGGATTAATTCCATTTATTATTGGTTTTGGTAAATAATAAAAAAATTAACTTGAGAAACCCAATTGCTTCAATTTATTTTCAATTTCATATCTGTCGAAATTTTCTTAAATTTTCAGTGTAGAGGATACCTAATATAGCTACTGTTGCATATTCGGTTTGAAAACCGAACAAGTAGAATCCACGGAACTTATATGATTACTACAAATAATAGGCTGGTGGTTTGAAAATATAAGTAAAAAAGCTATAATAAAATTATAATCAGTCCATTTCCGTAATATTTTGATTTTTAGGCAAACTTTCAGATACGGCCCTGGTAGTAAGTTGAAAAGAATTGCTGCCAAGATCGCGATTCGCCGTTTACCACTTTCCAAACATGTCGAATTTGACGCAGATTGATGATGATCTCCATAAATCCTTACATATCATTAAGCATACTTACTCAGAAGATGAATTTCCCAAAATTTATTCTTCTCGGTTATAATTAATTGAATGGGCGATTCTTGGGGGATATTTCAGAAATATATTACAAAGTATCCAAACTAGAAATCAGAGACTCACGGAAGGCATTATTTTACACATATATTTTTTTGTACTTTTATGAACCTCGACTCTAAAGGCGTCCGAAATTAAGATCGTAGCGCCGGAACGGCTAATATCGGTACTAGAGCATGGGAGATTATCTGTTTGTTTACATTGGTTGTAATGGTATTTACGTTCATTTCGTTTTGAGTTTTCGAACGTTTATCGTCGTAATTTGTGTTTTTTTGGACTTTGTATTTTCCTGTGATATATTGTGTTTGGATTGAGGACAATTTTATCTGTGTGCAACAGTAGATAACCTACCTACATCAAGTTGAAATTTACAGTTTTTATCATTGAACATGAAAATCAATAATAAAATAAAGTAGAGGACGAATAAATTAATTGGTTGAAGGAACTATGTATACCTCATGAAAAGGCTGTATGATAGAACACCTATTTATTTAAAAAATAAAAAAACTTTCAAAAGTTCCAAGAAAACATCTCTGACATGTCTACTTTCATTACGAACTGAAGAATTTTTGAGTATAATGGACAAAACTAAGTACTTACCAGCTAAACTGAAAGAAACAACATGAAATAAAAAGAATTAATATGAATACTCTGCTTGAATGGTTTGAACGTAATAAGTTATTATATTTTTTGAATTTTCCTGTAGTATAACAGCTATCCTAAAAGTACGGTGGACTTCTGAGAATCTGTTTTTTTTGATAGAATCTCTGTTTTCCTGATTATATAATTGAGTATTTTAGTTTTTACCTAGCTATAGAGTCCAGATTTATTTCATATTCTTGATGTTATGATACACTGTTATTTTGGTTGTGCAAATAAACATCATTTGTTATTATTGTTTTAATAGTATCTCTGGTTGTTACATGAAAGAAAATACAATAATCTAGAATCTCTGGATGATGGCCCAGGTTCAGATTCCGATAAAAGTGGAAGATTTTTCGTTGGAATAGCATAGGACTTCAAAAACTCTACGTTTTCGGTTAGCTGAAAATTGCACATCATTAGTTGGTATAATTCTATATAGAAAAATTCACAAACTTACTGCAGGGAAAATAATTATTCTCAGTAAACTGTAAAGAACAGCTCTCTTATGTTCAGACATTTTTTTTCAATCTTCAAGTCATGAATCCACACCTTTCTTCTGTCCATCATTTCCTTGTTTCCCAAATTTGTTTGGAATGCAACTTTGAATTGTCCAGCTTTCGGAAAGGTATGTAAGCTATATTCGGTTCTTTTTTGCCCAATATGAACAATAAAATACACAACAATAGTGATTCATCACTTCTGAACGTTTGTAAACGATCCAAAATACAATTAAAACTCAACAACTTCTCATATAAAATACACGTAAACAGATGTAAACAAAGCAATCTATCTCCCATGCTCTAGTAATATTCGACACCGGTAGGGGGCGTATCACTCATTATGTTTTCCCTAAAGCTACAGTTACACCGGAGGAACAATGAAGAACATTTTTGTTGCTGCTGCATGTTTCCAAAAATGTTCCCAAATGTTCCTCAAAATTTCTTTATGTTTCGGCAACAAATGTTTACTATTTCTACTTGTCACCCTTCAAACTACGATTCCACCGGAGGAACATTATTTTTGCTGTTCGGTGTTTCCGTAAATGTTCCAAAATGTTCTTCAATGTTCCTCAAATTTCTTTATTTTTCGGCAACAAATATTGAATGTTTCTACTTGTCGCCTTTTCCATTTCGAGCTGTAAACTTCAAAAGAAAAAAGGAAACATTTGTGAAACAATCCGTGTTGCTATCGCGGTGGAAACGTGTCGAAAAGGCAACTTTTCGTGTCGCAAACATTCGTGTCGCAGATTTTCAGTGTGCACCGGAGGAACATTTTGTTGCTGTTGCTTCTTCCTTCAATGTTCCAAAATGTTCCTAAATGTTCCTTGAAGTTTCTTTATATTTCGGCAACAAATATTGACTGTTTCTACTTGTCACCCTTCAAGCTACGATTCCACCAGAGCAACATTTTTGTTGCTGTTGCGTGTTTCCGTCAATGTTCCAAAATATTCCTAAATGTTTCTTAAAATTTCTTTATATTTCAGCAACAAATGTTGATTGTTTCTACTGAATAATATGCAAGTATTGACAATTTTAGTTGCTTCAGCGGCAACAAGAAATTTACGTATGTTGCCATAAGTTTCCACCCTTGGAAACAAGGAGAAACATTCAGCAACGAAATATTCCTCAATATTCCTCTGGTGGAATTGTAGCTTAAGAGTACAATACCATTTCATTTTCTACTAAATATAGAATGTAATAACATATTACCGCGACAAAATACTACTTTGAAAACAAGACTAAACTGATACTTTCTCGTTATCTATTATCAAAATTGACGAATTTTTAACCAAGACGTTTTTCAGTTTTTTCTCAAGACCAAAAGAAGTCCGAAATATCAAATTACATTTAGTTCTTGAGATATAACACAAACTTGATATTTTTTCCATGGAACATTCCATTTTATTTTTTTCTTAAAATCTACATACATCCTTTAAAATGATGTAGGTACCACCCGCTGGATTTTGATTTTTTGTTTCTTCAATATTTCACGTTTTCAAAAGTTACAATAGTTGGCTGCGACTTTGACATTGTTTGTAAAACCAAAAGAAATCATTTATCTAAATCAAGGCATGTCGTCAAAACTACTTTTAAAACTAAGTTTTATCAGAGCTAGCTATGACAAAAACAAAAAGGCTTTGGGTATATTAACCCTCAAATATTTGCACGGTAACAAAGAATTACTTACTGTTGTCATTCTTGAGCAAAAATTCATCGAAAATATGACATTTTTTATAAAGGCGAATGAAAAATAGCTTTATCATTACGAATGTATCATCAGTGATATCCAGAAAGGAGGATACCGTTAGGTAAAATATTCAGCCGACTGAAGCAAAACTTAATATCACATGGTTCATTAATCGTGAAGTATTGAAAAAAACTAATAATCAAAACCTAGCGTATGATACATCAGTCTAAGGGAAATTTCATGTAATTATTAAGAAAAATATTGAATATTGCATGTTCCATAAGAAAAATTTGTGTTATATCTCAAAAACTAAATGTAATTTGACATTTTGGTTTTCAGTGGTGGATATTGAACTTTAATAATACCTACTAAAAAAAACCTCTTTAAAACATCAAAAATGACTTGACGTAGCAAAAAACTGTTTTCATATTTCAAACAAGTAGCCCACTTACTTTAATAAATATTAGGTCTTATGAATAAAAATTAGCATTTAGTTTATACTCAAAAATTTGTAGCAAATACTACACGTGGTACGAATAAAAGCTAGAAGCAGATACTCCGCTTGGGTAGGCACTCTTATGTACAATTTATTGTGAGTATATTTTCATTTTTGGTTTGAATAAAAAAATTGTTCATGCTCTCTAGGATGAGAATCTAGTCCATAATTTTGGAGTCTGATAGTCATCAGACCTCAGTTTGACCACGGCAGAGCTATGGCTTAGTTCGTGCTCAATTTGTGTTCAAAAAAATATTATAAACTGATAGTATCATCGTGACTTTAGAGCATTGTATAAATTAAGTATCGAAAATGTCGATTGGCTATCAAATAACTTTTTGGGTGTAAAATCGCAATAAACAAGAAGTAATGCTATATACAATACCCACATGAAAATAAAAAAACTTTTTGAATTGATTGGGCCGATACTTGGTGTAAATTAATAAACATATTAAAACAATGGTTAATAATATATATAAATATGTAAATTGTTATTATTAACCATTGTTTAAATAAAAAAACACCTCTTCATGGTGATGAATACATTAATCGCAAAGGACATCATAGCTGTTCAAGCCACTATCAAACAGTCTCTGACAAGTTTGGAAATTAAACATTTTCCATAGGTATAATCAGTTATAATATCACAAGACCATCGAAAATAATCGATTATACTTCCGAGCCACGAGACGTATTTTGCGTTTTTGTATCGTCAATATGAAAACATTCACATTTTGACACGAGGCGAAACACCAAAACGATCATATCACGTCGTCAAGGGTATATTCATTTATCAATACGCAGTAGTTATGCAAAATGCACGGATTTTATTGGCTTATTCATGTATGAGTTATATAATCAGAAGTAATACTGTAAGTACTTCAAAATAATCAGGTTAGACATCGATAACTTGTTGCATAGTTACAAAGAGTGTCAGTTTGACATTCTGAATGAATGTCAAACTGACACGATTATGCAGGAAGTTTGAGATGTATAACCATATTCATTTTGAAGTACGTATTGTATTTGATAAGATTATTTATTGCTTAAATTAAGTGAAAATCTCTGAATCAAATCATTTTTGAACATACATATATTCATAAACGACAAAATTTGACGGTCCTGTTAGTTTGTGTATTGTTGTATATTGATGTCGATGTGGTTACTATGAAAATTAAATTACCTATTGTAAAATTTTCGATTGGTAGAGCCACTCTATGTATAATCAGGTATTATCGAAATTATACAAGGTAACTCAACTAAATTGATCATTCTGATTAGTTGAAAATCATACGAAAAAAATAATCATTTATATGAAGTGGAGTACAAACTCATACTATCATCATGCTCATGAGAACATACTCGGAGTTTATACTCTGATCTTATTCATACCACCTAATGTATAGCTTACCAAAAAAGGCTTCTGTATATAAAATATACATATTAAGTTGAAATAAAACTCATTACGTTTAAAATGTCGTGTTTTGAAATAAAAAATTTACTTTACGACCATGACGATTAGGCTAAGCAAACACTTTATTAGATCATCTAACTTTTACGATACTTATAATTATAATTACTGCAGATTATCGGTTACGAGTACCATTTACTCACAATAAGATGGTATTTTCAAGCCGTTATTCTCCCGAATTCATCAATGAAGCATAAAAAAAACTAACTCGTTTTTATTCCCAACGGAACGTAGTGAGAGAACGAGCGTCTAGTTAACTGGTTTGTTGTTTACGACTAGTTTTTAAGGAGACTTGCAACTTTTTATGTGAAACTCTGGTAACGATGCGTTGCTACGTGGAAATCTTTATCTAAATAATAATTGCGAGAAGTCAGGAGAGATTCCAATTGATGTGAGACGGTTGCTGTGATATTTGTTTTAATGGGACAGAAATTCGTGTAAATCAATGTTTATTAACTGCACATCAATTATTGGAATTACAACGAAATTTTCTTTTATTGACACGCAAGCAATAATATTCTTCGTTTAATTTTCATTTAATTTTTCTCTCTTCTGAATAAAATACTCAACATGATATCATGAATCAAAATTCTCATATATTATATAAATAACTTTCTTTTTAAACTTCAATTTTAAAGCTTTTTAAATATTTTATTTTCCACTTATATATTATATGTTTATTTCACCTTGGATACGGTTGCTATAAACACACTCATTATGCCCTAGGCCACTACGCCCGCATTTTCGGGCATAATGGATTTAAAACACCCGCTTATTGTACTAGGAGAAATGAAGCAAATTTCATTGATTAAATACTTCATAATCCTTATCGTATCCGACTCTGGATTTCTCCGGCAATTAATTATTCGCAGCTTTGGCTGCATTTTCTATGATGTTCTTGGGTAAATCCATTTTCATTTTCATTATTTCTATAAAACTACACAAAGAAAGCAGCATGACATTCACTGAATATGATGACAAAAATATTCACAATCGTCAAACTATCAACAAATGACATGCCTACTATGAAAAGGAAAATGGATAGGAGCAATGAAACGATTTTAAAATCGCTTTTTCATCATAATATAATAATTTTTTCGTGAAAAATAATATCTTGTATGCGTGCGTTACTAGATCCTTATGCCCATCGGGCAACATTCATCCCTCGGGCCAGAGGCCCTCGGGCCGAATGTTTCCCCCAGGGCATAAGGATCTATATAACGCACTTGGTGCAAGGATAACTATTACAAGTACAGTAAAGATTGACGTTTGACCGAGTCTGCCACGCGCTTCTAGGATTCACTAGGCACAGCCCGAAACAGATCATTTTACTTTTGACTGAAAAGTTAGGAATTTCTAGGTTTTTCAGGGGTTCGCCAGGATTTGGTCAAACCTAGCACAAATCAGTCATTCTGGGAAGAGACTGCATATCGACATATATATATATATATATATATATATATATATATATATATATATATAAATATATATAAATAAATATATATAAAATTATATATATATATAAAAATATATATATATATATATGTATATATATATATATAAAATAAAGAAATGAAGAAAACTAGGACATTTATTTGAAACTAATCAAACAAACCTCCTAGCGGAGCTGGTTAAACGAGTTTACGAAACATCGAAATATTCCCATATACCTTGAGACGGTAAATGTTAGAAATATAAAGTTGTTTATCACAATCAACGGAAATGATAGACATACTGTTTCGCCCTTACTTGGAGCTCATCAGTATCATCCTTACTGGTGTGTAAATGTTGCATTACATCGAATTGATGTAGCAACCTTACTCTATCTTAGCGAATATAGTAACCACCGTCGGGTGTCAGGAGTTCTCGTTGCCGAAATGTTTCATCTATCTATAAGATGTGGTTCATTTGTGTCCGACTGGTGGCGCTGTGTCATATTTATATGCCATTGTGTTACTAGAAGGAAAATAGGAGAACGTTTGAAATATTTGGTTGGTTATCACTTTCGATAAATGGATGATACTGATAAGCCCCAAATAAGGGCGAAACAGTCTGTGTATCATTTCCGTTAATTGTGATAAACAACTTAATATTTCTTACATTTACCGTCTCAAGGTATATGGGAATATTTCGATGTTTCGTGAACTCGTATAACCAGCTAGGAGCTTTGTTTGATTAGTTTCAAATATATATATATATATATATATATATATATATATATATATATATATATATATATATATATATATATATATATATATATATATATATATATATATATATATATATATATATATATATATATATATATAATATATCAAAAAAGGGTTTAAATGGCCTAGAAGGTCTAAAACGTATAAAAAAACTACACCTCCACCAGTTGATTTTCGATACGCCGCGAAAGTCTATAATTTTCGGGAGGAAAAAAACTAAAAAGGAACAGTTGAAAGGAAAAATCATCGCGAACTAATAATATAACATGTTATACAATTTTTCATAGTCAATGCGCGCTCTTTAGTGCCATATCAGTAAGCATTCAAAATGTATGTTAGTTGTTTATTAATATAACTAAAACTTCAACTTTCATTTCAAAGCACAAAAATATTATTAGATTAGATATAACCTTTACTATAATTTTATAATAGGGCAATTAAAAGAAAAAGTACCTGTAATCAGTGATTAAAGATGGCATATTGGCTACTACGATTAATCTTAACCGCTCTACCTGTGCCGTCTATAGAAAATTATATTACCTTAAATCAGGTTTATTTTTAACGTTCCATTTCAGCAAAAGGGAGGAATTAGTCAACTTCGGCTACATAATTAATAACTTCTTATAAGAAATGCCGTTCAACAACTCCGTATAAATGCAAAAGATCTACGTGATCGCCTGAGATAATCAGTTTATTTACCGGCCAAAGTGGTTCCCCGTTAAGCTCTTTTAATTACTATCTAGAAAATGCCTAACTTTCATGTTTTTATTGCGTTATTAACTTTTGCGGCCCCTGTTTTGTAGACTGAGCGCATTGAAGAAGTTGAACCACAGAAAGATGGAGATAAACCATACGAATTCTTTCAAAAAGGTTATAAATATACATTTATAATATAACATATATATATATATATATATATATATATATATATATATATATATATACTATATATTATATATATATATAATATATAATAATATATATGTATCATATATATATATATATATATATATATATATATATATATATATATATATATATATATATATATATATATATATATATATATAAGTATAAATATATATATATACTATATCAATATACTATAGTTACTATACTATAATATATGTATAGTACTATGAATATATAGTATCTTTAATAATCATTACCTAGCGTACTTGGATTTTCTTGGGAATACTGGTTCAAATTGGTAGTTAAAACTCCATTAAAATTTTGTTTATATTATTTTAAACGTTTCGACTAACACATGTAGTCTTTTTCAGCAATTTAGAAATTACTTAAATCTATGGGAAACAGAAAATTGCATTTTTAAATGAAAAGCAGGTGAAAATATTGTTTTTTAAGAACTTACCAAAAAAGGAAATCTTATGACATTTACACTTAACTAGACTTCTCAAAGGACATGAAAAATATATAAAACCTTCACAATACTTAAAAATAATATAAAATAGTAAGATACGTTGTCTTTATTTTAACTGGAGTCAAACTATTCGGTATGCATGTTTTGCGATTTCATTTCTTAATTATTTATTATGCAATATTTGAGAACTGTTCTTTTTCTTTTCGTTTCAACAATTTTCTAAAGAAGGTTGAAATATATTTGGTTCAGATTTTTTATATCAGTTTCCTCATTAATAGAATTTGGATTTTTTTTTATGTGTACCATTTCGAGAAATTCTCACTTTTTTTTATTTAATTCGGTAGATTTTTTGTTTCATCGAAATTAAATTTGTGTTTTTTTTCCTCTTCGTGATTTGTCAAAGCAGTTCTATTTCTTTTGTCGTAACAGTGGCCATTTAGGCGTTCATTAAAGTATTGCGATGTTTGCCCAATATATACACTGGGGCAATTTGTACATGGTATTTCATATAAAGTATTGATTTTTTTGTTTTTTGGTGTTTTACTTTTGAGTTGGCTAAAAAAGTTTGGAGTACGAAAAATCGGACTTTCTCCAAATAATTATGCCATAACACATTCATGACTGAAAATTTGAGAAATAAACAATAAGAAGAGCTTTGACATGAACCTGAGACTTGAGTACAAGGAGGGTATAGAAGCCAGAGTTTAACCTTTTTACCAGACTATCCACGAGAGCACCCCACTTTGAGTGAGTATCAATGTGAATGCCGACAACCTTAGCAGAGACATTAATTTTTATATCACTTTCATTTATTAAGAGTATATTGCAGGGGAGGATAGATTTGTCATTAGTAAAGATCACGCAGTCTATCTTCCTGGTATTAAGTACTAATTTGTTCCCTGCACACCATTTTATGAAAGATATCGGAAACATCATTAATATAAATAACGAACAGTAATGAACCTAGTATACTTCCATGAGGAACTCCCAAACAAACAATAAGCTGTGATGAGTAACAGGTGAATTCACTGTTGTGTAAACAAACCATTTTATTGTCTATTCTCAAGATAATTTTTATCAACCTCAACTGATTATCCCTTATTACATCAAACTGCTGTTTACGACAGAGCTGGACATGGTTGACTAGATCAAAGGCCTTCTATAAATCCATATATATATATATATATATATATATATATATAGTATATATATATATATATATATATATATATATAAATATATATATATATATATATATATATATATATATATATATATATATATATATATAATATATACTATATTATATATACTATATATATATAATATATATATATATATATAAATATATATAATATATATATATTATATATATATATATATATATATATATATATATATATATATAAAGACATAGATATATATATGATATATATTTATCCTACAAAAAACTAGTTTTTTTTATCTCAAGGGACCTACAGTTTTACGCCGGTTCCGAATGAGCTTGAAACTGAGTCATTACCCAACAGTTGATCGTATTTAGAACCTAAAAATTTCATTAGACATACAACACCCAAGGTGGAACTCGAACCCACAATCCTCGGTTTACAAGCGATACCACCTTCCGCTGGCTACCGAGGCCTCTACAATTCTAATTTTCACAAGGTAAAACAAATATTTTCAGTTAGTACTCAAAATTCCAGATGTATTCAATCAAAAGCAAGAAGAAGCACGTTACTTCGATTAACAAAAAAAAATTGTTATTCTTTTTTCTTTGCGAAATACTGTTTATTTTCCAAAACGAGAATTTTACTTCCCTAAATGAGCATTACAAAATACAAATAGTCGAATTCAAAATAGGTTCATATATCTATACTTCCTACACTTATTTTCTCGATCATCTTTGAACTATTTTGCCAACTAAAAAACTCAGTACCGTGATAAGAAAATATTTATAACTCAAAATTTCTTCCACAGATTTTGAACCTACATTCAATTTACAATATTACATTGAAATCTATGATTACACAACGAAGGTATAAAGGTATTTATATAAAATAGTAGCAGACGATTTTCAAGAGCAGAAGTTAAGATTTATTGAAATGTATCATTATCCTTTCAATTTAAAATTATAGTTTTGTATACTTTGCGATCGTTTTTCGTTATACAAGGTGTCGAAATCATCACTGTTCTATCTATTAGTTAAATTTGTGTTCCACTTAACGTTTAATCAATTTATGCTCAGACAGTTACTCAAAGTCAGTTGAGGTTATGAAATTATGATTACTGGCTCATAAATCTCTAACATCTGTCATATATATTATGATAATCATATAGAGCGTGAAAGTGCCAGAAACAACACCCGGATAGGGATGTGTGATTGTTCAGGTTATGTAATGATAGTACTCAAAACTAACCATATAAGTCTTCAACCGGATGTTTGGGTAGAATTAAAATTTCTATGATTACAAGTCTAGGATGAGACTCTTTGGAATCATACCCATACAATGAGACCAAATGTAAATTTAATACACGCGCAGCATAGTGACACAACCTGTAATTGAATGCCAATAGCAGTCAGACAGTTTCGAGTACAGTGTGTCCAATTTTCGATACTTTTGAATGGTATCTCCGTTATTTTTGAACATAGAGGGTTGCGGTTTGTCGCGACATTGTGCTACTTTTTCGTAAAACTGAAGATGCCGTCAACAGAATTTTAGTAGCCCTTTTAGTTTTCAAAATAAAGGGCATTTTTGAAAATGTTGCATTTTGGAATCCCCGTCGTATCGCCGTTATCCTTCATCTTATCGAAAAGGTAATATAACATTCTTATAGAAATATATATATATATATATATATATATATATATATATATATACAAAATTTGTCTATTTTTTTAACTTTTCAAAAATATAATATAATAGTATAAACTTTTTCTCAGAAACGAAGATTAAAAAATAAAGGACAATTTTCAGAAATTAAATGCATAATTTAATAGTAGGCCATGGATATTGTTCACGACAAGAAACAAAAATAAATGTCAAACCAATATCATCGGTTTTTGGATCGACTTTTGGTTTATGAAGGTGTTTATTTTCGTTCTTTTGGTATTATTATTTAATTGATATTATTCAATATCTTCGAATAATGCAGAGTATGGAAATTATGAAAAATATGAGATGCTGATATGTTTTATACAGAATAATGAAAATTTTGAAGAAGCTTCGGAATTATATTTCCTAAGGTAAGCTATAATGGCTATGAAAATCTCTATTATCATTTTAATTCTTTTCTTGTTAGATATCCAGAAAGAAGGCAACCATTTTTTGAGATATATATAATTTTGTTGAGCACGGATCAGTTGTTCACCCGCGTGATAAAATATACAACCAAGAGAACAGGAAAATAAATGGAATAGATATTTGGGATATATAGAAGCAACACCTTTGTCCTTATAGAAAAATTGAGAAGGAAATTGGTGTGCCAAAAACTTTTTTTGCCTTGCAGAACTTCTTGAGGCAATTCATTTAGCCTTTCGAAATCTGCGAATGAGAACAAAGGTTCTTTTAAAAGCTATTCAAGGAATTACAAAGATGTGCCAATTTTGTATCAGAAAAAATGGTCGTCAATTTGAACATCTCCTTCAATTTTTTTTTAATCATGTTATTTATTTGTGTTTGTAATATTGTTACTTTACGCTACAAAACTGTTGACACAAACTTACTGATAGAAAAAAGATCTATAGGTATTTTCTGAGTAGAGGATACCTATATACAAGGTATCTAATTCTTCGTTAGTAATATGTAACTTTCACTTGTTCATTGTTGTTATCCATGGCCTTTTATTGATTTATGCATTTAATTTTAGAAAATTGTCATTTATTTGCGCGTTTATGAGAAAAAGTTTATACTATTATATATTTTTGAAAAGGTGAAACGTAAAAAAGGTGAAAAAGACAAATTTTATAGTATATAAATACACAGGGTATTCCATTTGAAAAAACATAAGTTTGCTTTATAACTCGAAAATAGTAAATATGTAATAAAAATTATCTACACCACTGCATTCTACGGAAAAAAAATCTATAAGATGTTGTATTACCTTTTCGATAAGATCAAAACATTTTCAAAAATGCCGTGTATCTTAAAAAAGAAAAGTGTAGAATTCGAAACGAAACAATTAAAGACAGTATCACTATGTTTTTCGTGTATCGTTTTGAATGCGACAAGTGTTTCATAATAATTCTAAAATTTCTCTCTCTCTCTCTCTCTCTTTACATCAATCATTAATTTGTATTTCAATTATTTGAATCTTAATGAATATTTGAAATTTTGCTTTTGTCATAAATCAGTTTTTACTAAAAACTATTGATTTAATTTCTTCCAAAGTGCTACTGGTGATGAATGAGACTAATTTTCATTTTTCTTAATACCCTTCGAAAACATCAATCAAAATTAATCCATATCTAGAAATGTTGACAGAGGCTACCATCCACCATTCTTAGTTGGTATAAAAATTAAAAATTATAAGTGTATTTTACTACTAGATACAGAACCCACAGTGCTATTAGCTGGGAATGGCTTTTTTCTCACCTTTCCTTCATAATTACGTAAATGGTAGCACGCCTTTGCTAATTATAACCCTAGAAAGGGCCAAGATTTCGCTTTTTTCATGCCGACCAATTTTGTTTATGTAGCAACGTAACAAATCATTTCTCTGAAGTTCTGGTCGGTTTCTGGTAGTGCCAAGGTTATATTTGTGCCTATGAATTAAACCAATAACTACAGTTTACTTACCTAATGAGCACTTCCTCTTCAGGTTAAAAATATACTTATAGTTTCTCAGTTTTTTACTATCAATGCATATAAAATATTTAAAAAAACAAAGTCATTAGAGTATGTAAAATGATTTTTGAACATTTTCTCCTATTGTAGAATTATTATAATAGACATATTTCATATGTATCCAGGACAGATATTAAGAATTTGATATAACATTTGATTCAAGTAGTCAGAAACTTTTTGAAAATCAATAAACAACGTAAGCTGACTTAATAACTGTCAGTAAATACATATTAATTTTTTACTTATATTCAATTGAGTTAGTGAAAATCTGAAATATATATATATATGAATATATATATATATATATATATATATATATATATATATATATATATATATATATATATATATATATATATATATATATATACATAACTTTTTCATAATTATTAGCAATAACAGGCTTCTCAAAAAACTCGATTTTATTGAAAAGTTTACGTTCCGCCACCACATTTGTGGCTTTTTCAAAACTTTTGAAATATTGAAATTTCTTTGACATTTATTGATTTGAAAAAATTTGAATAGTTATCATCTAATAATAATAGATTTGAATGTTAATATTGGACTGAATAGCACGTAATAAATAACAGAGAACGGCCACAGCTGAAAAATTTTGATGAAACATGGTAGTCTTTTTTAACTATTCAAATCTTTTCAAATCAATAAATGTCAAAGAAATTTCAATATTTCAAAAGTTCTGAAAAAGCCACGAATGTCGTGGCGAAACGTAAACTTTTTAATAAAATAGAGTTCTTTGAAATTCACCAAGCCTGATGTTATTGCTAATAATTATCAAAAAGTTAAAAATAGTTCACAGGCAACAGCAATTCAAATATATATATATATATATATATATATATATATATATATATATATATATATATATATATATATATATATATATATATATATATATATATATATATATATATATATATATATATAAATATAATATATATATATATATATATGAAATGAATAGTTACCATCTAATAATAAAAGATATGAATGTTAATATTGGACTGAATAGCACGTAATAAATAACAGAGAACGGCCACAGCTGAAGAATTTTGATGAAACATGGTAGTCTTTTTTAAGTATTCAAATTTTTCACCAAGCCATAGATATATATATATATATATATATATATATATATATATATATATATATATATAATATATATATATATATATATATATATATATATATATATATATATATATCATAACCCTTTCAAGATGATGGAAAATGATGATCCCATCTACAAAGGAATCGGTCAAGTGTACTCACGAAGCGAATATTAAATGTAAAGACGAAATAGAAGGAAATAAAATAGATCCTGAAGTGGAAATCTAGCTGTTGAAAATGCAAGTAAATTTCTTGAAAGAGTCATTAGCTGAATCTCAAACTAAAAAAATATATTCATGCAAAAAATGGACTTCTCTTAGAGAAATGTCGATCATTGGAAAAAAATTATGAAAGTACAAAAAAACAGTGTAAACATACCTTGAAAAAGATAACTTAAACATACCTGAAAAAGATAACGATCTCTTAATGTTAAACAATAATCAAAGCGATTCACAGAGTCTCTCAAATAGAACTTCAACTACAGAAGAAACACAGAAAATATGAGAGGACAGAAAGTTGAAGAAAAAGAAAGCACTAAAGGTTGCAAATTCATACAACTGTTCGTTATATTTTTCCAAAGTATCTGTCAAGTTTGCAGACCTTTTGGAATTTTTTTCACAAGCATAAGGCAAAATTCAATGTTATTGCAATTTTAACAATGTTCCGGACTTCGGAAAAGGTTGCAAAGTGTGGTTTGTTCCTTTCTCTGTGTAGCATTCAGTTGACCAAAGTTCAAAAATTTTTGGAATTATTGTTAAATTTTCGATTTTTGATGTCTAAACTGACTTTCCTATATATCCAGACTTATCTAAAATTGTGTATTCAGTTCCTGCTGATACTACTTTTTTATAAAATTATTATTCATGAAGAGAAATATTTAGGGTCTGCTGTATATGATCTTCTTTATTTCCCTGATATACCTACTCGCATTATAGATATTAAGATTGGATTTCACTGAGTTATAATAATGAAGACCCTCTCCTCCGTCCCCCAAATCAGTAACAGAAGTTCTTTCCTGAAATTGTTTCAATTTTTCATCGTCATCTAGTACGGCAAGTGATGAAATAGTTATTTATGTACCAAGTGCGTTATATAGATTCTAACGCCCGATGGGTGTTAGGATCTAGTAACGCACGTGGTGCATACAGCATTTTATTTTTCACGAAAAAATTATTTTATTATAATGAAAAATCGATTTTAAAATCGGTTCATTGCACCTATACTTTACGTTTTCCTTCTCATAGTAGGCATGTCGTTTGTTGATATTTTGACGTTTGTGAATATTATTGTCATCATATTTGGTGAATGTCATTGCTGCTTTATTTGTGTAGTCTAATAGAAATAATGGAAATGAAAATGAATTTACCAAAAATACATTAGAAAATGCAGCGAAAGCTGCGAATAATTCAATTCCGGAGAAATCCAGTGTCGTATACGTCAAGGATTATGAAGTATTCAATCCATGGAAGTTGCTTAATTTCTCCTCGTACAATGAGCGGGCGTTATGATCCATAATGCTCGCTCATAACGTCCTAGGGCAGGGATGGCGAACCTTTTTTGATGTCCGTGCCACAAAGTCATAAAAATAATTTTTAAATAGGTGACGTGCCACAATAAAAATTTTTTTCGAAGTATAAGCGAAGTGAAACCATACGTGAGTATAATTAAATTAACAAATACAAGCAATTCTTCTGTGAACAATTTTTTACTACTCAATGTTTTACAAAAAGCAATAGAGAAACAAAATTCACGAAACTATACGTAAGTATATATAGTTGAATAAACAAATAAAAGCAATTCTTCTTCAAACAATTTTTTATTAATCAATGTTTTACAGAAAGCAATATGCTAGAAATAAAATTCACGTTAAAAACAATTGTTTTTAATGTGATTTTTGTTGCGGTATACAAGATGATAAAAATTTAATATCTGGCATATATTACGTTAATTTTAACAGTACCTACGCATGCAAAGCTCGACTCATCCGTCATTCTATTCCTATAATTATTTTTTATAAAATTTAATTCTGAAAAAAGAGAATCACATGCCCACGTCGATGAAAATATTGATAAAATTGCCTTTGCTAATATTTTTAAACAATTAAACGTGTCAGGAATTGAACTCCATGTAGTTAGAATTTCATCTTCTGCAATTTTATTTATTTTATCCAATAATCGATTTACTTTGAATAATTTCTAAATCATTTCTTAAAATCAACAAATTTTTGGTTCCATATGGTACTTGAGTGAAGTTCAACTAATTCCATTTCTAATTCATTAAAATTTAACCAATCAAGGACTTTTAAAATTCAATTTTTCAAATGGTATTTTATCAGGATATAAAATATATTTTATTACAGTTTCTTCAAATTCTCTAAACTGCGTAAATCTTGTAGAAAATTCCTGAATCAGGAATTGAATTACTATTGAAAATTCCTACGTTAATGCTTCTTTATTTGGCTTTTCGTGACTTTCACTTTCAGAAAAAAAAAAATTGTATTCCGAAAAAATTTATATGAATTTGAAAGAATATCACGATTTAAAATCCGTAATTTGACTTCGAATGCTTTGATTAATTAATTTAAGTGAGAGCATAAATCAATGAAAAAAATATAACTTCTCTAGCCATTCTACATCCGATAATTGATTGTATTGGTTAATAATGTTCTCATTATTCAGAAATAATTTTATTTCTTTCAAACAATCTACAAATCTTTGCAAAACATTTCCGCGGCATAACCAGGGTGCATTATTATATAAAAGTAAGCTATTGTACGCCGAGTTTACTTCGTTTAACAATTCTTGAAATATTCTTCTATTTAGTGCTCGTGCTGATATAAAATTGACTAATTTTGTTACAAAACTTAAATTATCATCAAACATTTTTAAACGCAATAAATTTTATCTAATGCAGAGAATTCATGCGATATTTAAATAATTAAATGTATAACTTGAGGGTTCTAGTTAACATACTAAGATAGGTATTCAGTACTACAAATTTATATCATAAATTATAAATTAAGAGTAGATTAATAATTTTTAATTTTGTTTTTGTGCGTGCCATCAAAATTTTCAAACGTGCCACTTGTGGCACGCGTGCCATTGGTTCGCCATCCCTGTCCTAGGGCATAATGAGTGTATTTATAGCAACCGTATCTAAGGTAAAATCAACAAATAATATACAAGTGGAAAATAAAAGAACTATAGTCTGTCCAGCGACCGTTGGCGTGTACGTCACCAATTGTATATGACGTCGATCGTGAACACTGTTGCCAGACATAATAAATAATCTTAAATCTAAATAGCTAACCCAATTTTCAACAAAATGAGATATTTGCATGTTTGACATGGCGGGGATTTTTGCGGTAAATTCAAATTGACCATTATTCCCTACCAGAAGTGTCTATCTATATGGAATCCATATTCATCGATCGATAAATCAAACTTAATTACAAAATCTTCTAGGTTACTCGGCGAGTGTCAAACGTGAAATGCCGATTGGTCGAGAGGGTCCGACAACATTGCAAATTTTTCAATTAAATGACAACTTAACAAACATTTAACTTATTTTCATTACTCGGAATGTTAGTTTTTCTTGAGAGATACATACGATTTGATATGTTAAGAACGGAATATTTGTCGGAATGGATGATCCGGTCACTATCACCATGTAACTACTTTTTCAGAAAATTACTTACGACAGATGTGAATTTTGATCATTTCGAATTTTATTTATTTGGGTAGGCAGCCTTGCGTCGTTATTTGCGCATGACTGTGACGTACACGCCAACTTAGACTGGACAGACTATATCTCTGTGATAAGTATTCATAATACTTAAACCGAATCTTGTTATATAGTTAATACATCATGTTCATTATTGGAGATGCCCTTTCAAATTCATCATGCATAACCGAAAGAAAACTTTTAAAGGTCGTTTCTCGATGAGAATCGGAAACCTAAACGCAGATGACTTTTTATTCGGCCATAAACCTGATTCAGACTACGTTTTAATTGAATGCACGTCTTGCGATGGAAATTAATGAAATTGTCTGGTAAGGCGCTGATTTTATCAACTTCGATTAAGTTATAGGAACTAAAGTGTATGCTAAATTTTAGTATGTTAACTCCGAAACAATTTGCAGCGTCACCATATTGTTATTTTAAGTGGTAATTTAATCACCTTGCATTGATTAATGGATTTCTTAAATATCATTCCAGCTTCATGCTATTAATTAAGAAGTATGTTTTTCAATAATTTATTGAAAGCGCATAACTGATAAGTCATAATGTTCTCCCATAGAAATAGAAACACCTCTTTCCAAGACGTCAGCACTTGATTAGTCGCATTTTATCCCATAAAATACATATTATTGCAGTGTATCGAAGGAGGAAGCAGTCAGGAGCGGGAGTAGTTTTTCTATCCAATTTAGACCTCCAAGACCACGATTTTCGAAAAATTTTGATGTCTGATATATATATATATATATATATATAAAAAATATATATATATATATATATATATATATATATATATATAAAATATATATATATATATATATATATATATATATATATATATATATATATATATATATATATATATATATATATATATCTATATTGTATATATAATAATATGTATTTATACATATATATATTTTTTCCCGGTACATATTGGCATCTCCAACGGCTCCCATCAAGTAAAAATTAGCTGAAATTTCGTATTTTTCTCATTGCAGAATGAAACTATCGAAATTTGGTTAAATTTTTTCAATATATATACCTATATATATATATATATATATATATATATATATATATATATATATATATATATATATATATATACAGGGTGATTCACGGTGGATGGCACATTAGACGTTTCTGGTGAACCATACAACGGATCACTTTGAAAATTCAATGGAGGGCATAGTCGGACATTCTCTACCCAACTAAAATATTTTCGGTAATGCGGTGTTGCCACTTCTATTAGAAAGTAGTAGCAACTTTGATTTTTCAAATGGAACTACCTGTATATTATATTATTTTTAGAATCTCCAACAATTTTCCAACAACTTTTCATAATATTTCCCTATACCTATCTGTTACCGTTTTCGAAATAAAAATTATTTTCATTGTTTTTCGTCGGAAATCGAGACCTATAAAAACTCTGATATCTTTGAGCTAAGAAATACAATGATATCGAAATTTCGGTTTAAGTTTGTTGATACTTGGGGGCTTCCTACACTTCAGCCTAATCTCCGTTATTTCAATACAGGGTGGTCAAAAAATACAGTTATTTCGTTAGCTTGAAAAAGTGACTATAAGTTGGTTATTTCAAATGGAATACCCTGTATATTATTGAAAATTTGGAAAGCTGCTAGAATTTCCATTTTATCTAAGTATATCATACCTATACCTAACTAGTCAAGTTTCGGACTTATGAGTATTTATCTGTGAAAATGTTCCTTGAACATGGTTTCCCCTTGGTATTTGCTAAGCATGTCATGATCAGTGAAAAAAAAATAATAATAACAAATAAAATTAAAATCACTTACGCAAGTAAATAAAATAATATCTTAAAAAATGTGTGAGTGTATCATATATTGATTTGAGGCATCAGCACCCATGCACCGTACCTACCCGAATTTCAATATTCTAATTGTTTACTTTGATTAAGATTCGGTAGTTCGTTAACTGCTATTAATGACCAGCAGTTGCTATCAAGTGTTATTAACAACCTTAAACGGAGACTTTTCACAACAAGAAGCAGTAACGAACCATCTACAGCCACAGGGACCAACAATTATGATTATGAAAAAGAATATGAATCTCTCCTTTCAGAACTGAAAGTACTGGAAAGTAACAACTGGCCTCCAGAAAAATATGCTGGATACGGTGAACAAGAAATCAAACATCTCTGTGCAAGATTTAGGTTAAATGCCAACAAAATTAAGAACAGCTTCAGAGATTACCTGGAAAACAACACTACGATTCCGAAGGACTCAAACCCTCTGACAAACTGCACAAAGCTTATTCCTTTCAGTTCAGCAGAGTGTGAACGTGGCTTCATTCACATGAATATAATTATATCGCCAACACGGTCAAAACTGACCATCGAGCACGTATCAGCATTAATGTTTATCAAGTTGAATTGGCCAAGTATCCAGACATGGAAACCAGAGAATTACGTCAAGACATGGTTAAGACGACACCGGACAGCGGATGACACTAGAACTCGATGAGTCAACCTCCAACCTGACAAAGAGGAAGAAGATGCATTTGCCATTTATTTGTAAATATATTATAAGATTTTATTGAATATGTTCAGTTTTTAATCTTTGTGTTTGAATTTGT
This sequence comes from Cynegetis impunctata, assembly GCA_030704885.1. Classification (NCBI taxonomy): domain Eukaryota; kingdom Metazoa; phylum Arthropoda; class Insecta; order Coleoptera; family Coccinellidae; genus Cynegetis; species Cynegetis impunctata. Next base: position 40,237 of record JARQZK010005137.1, on the reverse strand, counting down.
TAGTAAACGTATACATAAAAACATGTTACATCTTCTATTTTTTCTTTTTCCCTGTGATAATTTTATCCATTCCATATGCTACAGGGCCCCTGAACCGAACTCCCCACTCTCTGGGTGGGAGGAGGGGGTACCTCTCAGACCACTTCCTACCATTGGTAAGTTAGTATTTAGCGTTTCCACACTGAATATTTTGCCACTACACCACTGGTCATGATTACTATTTGACAGTAACGTTGTGACCATCTACTAATAATATCAACTCTTTCATCACTTCAGAAGTTGGAAATACCTTTAGAAACGATATAAACAATTTACTCAAATGAAGTTCTTATGAATTTGTTTATTATTTTTGGACAGTGTGATAAAATTATCAGCAGGGCATGTAGAAAGTTCAATGAAATGTATCCGAATCTACCGCCAATGAAAAAGTTTAGAAAACACCCATGCGTTCGAGAGACGAATTGTAACAGAGGATCACCCAAACATTTGAAGCTTTGGATTCGAATGAAATCAGATCTGCCTCGACAAAACCCGCATTTTGAAGAGCTTGGAAGTGAACGGCCAGCGATTTGAACATATTTTGTAATATTCCACAAAATTGTTTTCGTTTTTTATAATTATTTGTACCAATATTTCGACTATCAAGTTATTTGGTACTTTTTTAAAGTTTATCCAAACGTATTGAAATTGTTCTGAATTCGTATAAATTTCTTGAGGTTTATTGGCGGTTGATTCGGATACATTTCATTGAACTTTCTACATGTCCTGCTGATAATTTCATCACACTGTCCAAAAAAAAAAAACAATTTCATAAGAACTTCATTTGAATAAATTTTTTCCATTGCTTCTGAAGGTATTTCCAATTTCTGAAGTGATGAAAATGTTGATATCATTAGTAGATGGTCACAACGTTACTGTCAAATAGTAATCATGACATGCTTAGCAAATACCAAGGGGAAACCATGTTCAAGGAAAATTTTCACAAATAAGTGCTCATAAGTCCGAAACTTGACTAGTTAGGTATAGGTATGATATACATAGATAAAACGGAAATTTTAGCAGCTTTTCGAATTTTCAATAACATACAGGGTATTCCATTTCAAATAAACAACTTACAGTCACTTTTTCAAGCTAACGAAATAACGGTATTTTTTGACCACCCTGTATTGAAATAACAGAGATTATGACTGTGTAGGAAGGCCCCAAGTATCAACAAACTTAAACCGAAATTTCGATATCCTTGTATTTCTTAGCTCAAAGATATCAGAGTTTTTAGAGGTCTCGATTTCCGACGAAAAAAAAAAGAAAATAATTTTTATTTCGAAAACGGTAAAAGATAGGTATAGAAAAATATTATGAAAAGTTGTTGGGAGATTGTTGGAGATTCTAAAAATAATATAATATATAGGTAGTTCCATTTGAAAAATCAAAGTTGCTACTACTTTCTAATAGAAGTGGCAACACCGCATTACCGAAAATATTTTAGTTGGGTAGAGAATGTTCGACTATGCCTTCCATTGAATATTCAAAGTAATCCGTTGTATGGTTCACCAGAAACGTCTAATGTGCCATCCACCGTGAATCACCCTATATATATATATATATATATATATATATATATATATATATATAGAGTGTTTTACTGGGTGTGACACATATGATATTTCTCGTGAAACATACAACGGATTATATTATATATATATATATATATATATATATATATATATATATATATATATATATATATATAACTTTTTGATAATTATATTATATTTATATTAACTGAAGACGGCCACAGCCGAAAAAATTTTTGATGAAACATAGTAGTCTTTTTTAATTATTCAAATTTTTTCAAATCAATAAATGTCAAAGAAATTTCAATATTTCAAAAGTTTTGAAAAAGTCACAAATATCGTGGCGAAACGTTAACTTTTTAATAAAATCGAGTTTTTTGAGAGCCTGTTATAGCTAATTATTATCAAAAAGTAAAAAATAGTTAGCAGGCAACACAAATACACTTATATATATATATATATATATATAAATATATATATATATATATATATATATATATATTTTATTAAATCGAAACTACCACTCTACACAAATGGTACTCAAGGTAACTATTTTCGGGCCAATTTTCTTTTTCGAAACGATTTCTTTGTTATTTTCGAGGTGGATTGGACAATAGTGAACGTTATATTTTATTATCACTGTGCTTGACATGTAACATTTGTATGTTGTCTCGCTTCTCAAATCCAAAAAATGAAAATCAGTAGTGAAAGTAGGCTGAATGATTCCACATGAGATTATTGATACTGCTAAAGTGGCTTCTTATGAATTATTGCCGATAAAGTCAAGAGAGAGGTATGCATTGGTCTACAATTTATTTCAAGAGTGGAGCAATAATAAAAATGTGCTTACTATAATAAACGGCTTCAGAAAAAAATTGAATGTAACACGATCCAAAAGTGATTTCACAGGACTCGCAGGATTCCAGGAAAGTTCCTACTCATACCTACCGTAAAATATCACTTTCGGAAAGTACAATTGTGCAACGCAGTTTTTCATATCGAAATGATGTGTAGTTAATAGACATTTAAATATTCCTTGTTGTCATTCAATTTCAAACAAATCGTGGCAGTATCTTGTACCTAACTCCACTACTATAAGAACCCGAATTTTCGTTTCATCCAAAAAAAGATCCCTTGCCTACCTAAAGATTGATTGGGATAAAAAGACAATAGTACCTAATATTAAATTGATAGGTATATGAATATTAGGAATTATATTCGATGTAGGTTATTCTGAAAAAAATGTGAATATCTTTTAGTTCAGAATTCATTTGAATGTTCAACAGCACCGACCTTGGATTATTATGTGTATTTATGGTTGCGGGTGTATTTTTCGATGGCACGCCATTTCGGGCGAACAGCGCCAATCCCATGCACTACTACTCAATACATCAAACATCTTGCACTCTACAGACTAGTTATCCATAAAGTATTTACAAAAAACTAACTTTTCACAGGTTTAAATAAAATTTAATGAGTAAATGCGTTTCGTCATAACATTGACTTCATCTCGTACTAAATTATAGTATCACAAAACAATCTATTTATGCGAAAAATGGAACACAGGGGGCTCTTAGAGAAACTAAATAACAATAAACAATTCATTCAGAGCTATTGGTAGGTACATTGAACAGATTAAGAAGGGTTCACTTCAATCTGGTCATTAACTAGGTTTCCAGAATTTTTATATTTATTGATGTATAGGGATTCCCAACAGTTGATTTTATGGAGCCTATTTTCTAACTGTAATATATCATAATTGTGATTGAAGGTATGGTTTTCTTGAATAAGATGACACGCATAATTAGAGTCCGTTTTCTGCTTAATATTCGTTGGTGTTCGTGTTTTCAAGTTTTGAAATTTGTAATTGTACGTCCTAGATAGAACTTTTCACAATCGTTACAGTTGAGTCTATAAACACCCGTACGTTCATCTCTATGAATTTTTGATTTGTTGTTTTTAATGAATTTTCCAATGTTATTGTTGGTTTTATATGAAACTTTGAAATTTTATTTATGAAGAAACAATTTCAGGTTTTCGGAAGGTTTGCCCAAGTGTGTTAAACACTGTTATAGACTGTATTTTTCTCGGATATATGTGGGTAAACTTCTGAAATTGCCATTTTGTATTTTATCCTCTGAATGAGACTGTCAATCATATTGGGTGAATAACCATTATTTACTGCCATTTGTTTAATTATATTCAATTCCTTTCGGAAATTAGCTTCGGATAACGGAATTTTGAAAAGCCTATGAATCATACTATTATAAGCGGCTAATTTATGTGAAAAAGGGTGTAGTGATGTGTTATGATATTGTAATATCTGTATGAGATGGTTTATGAAAAATTGAAAATTTGTGTTTGTTGCTTTTTCTGGTAATAGTTAAATCTAAGTAATTAATAGAATTATTGATTTCAGTTTCTAGAGAAAATTTAATACCTCATTTAAACCTGTGAAAAGTTAGTTTTTTGTTTTTTTATGAAGTTATGATTATGAACTTTCACCAAGTAAATGCCAATTCAATTCAACATAAAGTAAATGTTAGGAAGAAGTAATTAGGTAGAACCAAGGTTGAAGAGGGATGCGAAACTTCCCACAATTTTATTATTTAGATAGAAAAAAAATATGTCCACCCAAAAAGAACAATAAATGTATTTTGATTGATTGATTGATTGATTGAAATTCAGTAAAACTAATCGTACTAACATTATATTGAAATATTTCTATGATTACTTGAATTGGTTAAATTTTTCTTTGTGGCATCTTGAAAAATTTTCAATTAGTGAACTGTTTCTGTTGTTACCTTTTCAAATAGTTGATGGAATCCGTCGTTACTACGTGATAATTTAGCATGATGAACAAGATTAAAACTTGAATTAACTACGTTTAATATCACAAAAATACTTTGAAAACTATAAAACTGCGATTGCCATTTCGATCACTAGATCATCGTCGGGCAGATTCAGTTAAGAACTGCATACATAATTATAGATTTGCGAATACGGGTACCTAAATAACAAATTATTGCAGGTACCTAAATAGGCAAGGGGGACATATTTCAAGAAGGTCTAATCGAAGTGGATTTCTCAAATTGGTACAATAAAATGTTTTTAGAAAAATCATTATTGCTTGAATACAATAAATATAGGAGAATATATCAAGTCAATCTGGTCGTTCAGCAAGATATCTTTCGCATCATGATTGAGTTTAAAAATCTCTAATGATTCTGAGTAAGTAAGTTTGGTTCCTTTCGGTAATTTGTGCATAATTTGAAAGTTATCTATTTGTGGAAACGGGTGGTGATTTTCACGTCAATGATTTGAAAACGTCGAATCCGTTTTATTTTTCAAAAAAGATTGTTGGTGTTCTTCAAATCTTGTCTTGAACGATCGACCAGTCTGACCTATATAAACTCCTTTACATACAGGACAAATGAAGTTATAAACTCCTGAATTTTCAAAATTTGAAATGATTTCTTTGGCATTGAATAAAAATCCTGACAGTTTTGTCGTAGCTGTGAAAGCAATTTTTATTACATATTGGTTCGTTGAACAAAATTGTATTTTTATCAATGAACAAATTGTTGATTTACTTGAATGAAAATGATACGTTTTTCTTACTTGAATGAAAATATCACAGTTATGCCACGGTATAACTCAATAAATCCAATTTAACAAGTGCGTATACATTGTTTATCGTAATGATACGTTTTTCTTACTTGAATGAAAATATTACAGTTATGCCACGGTATAACTCAATAAATCCAATTTAACAAGTGCGTATGCATTGTTTATCGTAATGAAGCTGTTCTTACCGATAATTCATTAGTCTGCATTATGTCTCTTGTTGCCGCTTCTTCTCTTCATTGTTTCTTCAATTTTAATAGGATAGGTAGGTACTTAGTGTTCAACAGAATATCTGTTCTACTTCAAATGATATACCTAGATACTACTGCAAGACTGTATAAGTATGAGACAGGAATGCACCATTTATAGAAAGTAATTTGATTGTTATATTCTTCTAGTGATATGTATGGAAAATATTAAATTCTGGGAGTTTTGAAACTGATGGAAAAAACTGAAATTCAATTGTTTCTACTTCTAAATCCAAAAATTTTATTGCATTTTTCCCAAAAAAAAAATATGTACAACATAATTGGTGGTCTGAGCCTTTGAATAAGGGCAGTAATTTGGAACTTGAAAATGAACTAACCTTTTTGTTTGTTAAATACTTCCTTAGTTCAAATTCTATCTGAATGAATGGATTATGTCAACAAGTATGTACATACTTTCGTTGAAGCTAGCGAATTATCGCTGCTTATTTTTAACTTTCTCTTATTGTTGCGGCTAGACTTATGTTATCGCATCCTGGCTTAGATTCTATTAATAGATTTCTTCTAGGATATATGGGTTTCAGCTTATCTAAGAATTGTTTACTTCCAATCCTTGACGCTTGAAATGTTTCCTGAGGTTATTCACAGATGGCGCGGCGGTTTTAATATAGGTGTCATTGGATATAAGTACCGAACTACAAAAGATTTGGCAAATAATTCCGAACTGAGTATGCACTGCTAATGAAATCGAATGAGATCGAAACTGCTGTATATTTTCCTTCCGTTTGAGTAACATGCTATTGAAAATAATATTTTAGCTCCGTATGCAAAATATTGATATCATCAGGTATTCTTTTGATTTAACGCGTTTGCGACTATGTGCGCCACCGGTGGCCCCCAAACGATCTATCCTCACAGACGATGGGAACCATCGGTGGCCACTGATCAATATAAGTTTAGACTCACATAAAATTTCACTCGTCAAAGATAGGCTTTTGATATTGAGGCAAACAACGGCTATAGGAATAGTACATGTTGCTTTGGGTACCACCGATTGCGCACTCGTCCACTGAGATAGGTGTAATAGAGAAAAAACATACAGTTACATAAAAATAAATGCTTATTTTTTCAAATCATTTCAAAACATGATAGTACAGACGTAAATGAACATGTATTAGTAAGTATACCTAACTACGAACTAAAAGAACACAAATCTAAATAACAACATAATAATAAAAAATAATTTTAGTCTCAAAACAAAAAAACATCAGCCTGAAGAAAAAAAATATTAACACGAATAAGTAAATATAACACTAAAAAAATAACGTTTATGCTCAGAAAAACAAATTCCAATCGATTTTACATGGTGGCCACCGGTGGTACCCGACGCCAACAAAGAAAAAATATTCATTGGTTGCGTCAGGAACCACCTGATATCACATCGAAAATGGAATCAAACTTCAAAAAAAACTCATATTTACTGCTCAAAAACACTGCGACACGAATGTTTATAATAATAATAATATCCGTTCATTTAGTCCAAAAACTATTACATTAATCCTACAATTTTTTTTATCCACCACAATCCATCATTGTCATATATATAATTGTACAAATTTTTTAAAAATTCATTATAGCATTTACAATATTTTAAAGTTGTTGGTAAATCATTAAACAACTCAATTCCATTACTTAATGTGGATTTATGCATTAATGTGGTGTTATATGTATCAATAAATATATCATCTCGATGCCTTGTCTCATATTCGTGCACATCACTGACATACTGTATTTTTTCACTTAAATAAGTTGGTAACATTTGATTTTTTATTTTGAATATAAAATCCATATTCTTATAATATATTCGTTGATCTACATTCATCAGATATAGTGTTTGAAGCATTAGTTTTATCGGTGTTCTTTTTCCACATTTGAGTGCCACCCTCATACCCTTATTCATAATTTTTTGCAACACAGTTATTTGAGTTTTTTGTATGTTAAATAACAACGACTCACAATAATCTAAATGTGGTAGAACAATTGTTTTAAGTAGCAATACTCTAGTATTCAGATTGAGTTTGTTGCTCAATCTAGACAAAAAATAGATTTTCTTCGACATTTTGTTTGCCATATATTCTACTGCTACTAGTTGCGTTCTCGATACGTTTCCACTGAGATAGCAACACGGTTTTGTTTACACGTTTTCCTATTTTCTTTTGAAGTTTACCGCTCAAAATGGAACCGGCAACAAGTAGGAACAGTCAACATTTGTTGCCGAAAAATAAAGAAACTTTAAGGAACATTTTGGAACGTTTACGGAAACACGCAACAGCAACAAAAATATTCCTCCGGTGGAATGATAGCTTGAAGCGTGACAAGTAGAAACAGTCAACATTTGTTGTCGAAATATAAAGAAATTTTAAGGAGCATTTAGGAACATTTGTGGTACACAAAATGTTCCTCAATTTTCCTCCGGTGGAACTGTAGCTTAAGACTCTTCTTCTTCTGAGTGTGGTTATCCGTTCCGGATGTTGGCGACAAGCAAGGCAGTTCGAACTTTACTGGCTGCTGCTCTAAACAATCCTCGTGTAGATAGAGAAAACCAAGCTCTAAGGTTTCTCAACCAGGAGATTCTGCGTCTTCCAGGTCCCCTTCTACCAAGAACCTTTCCCTGGAGTATAACTTGTAGCAGGCCGTATCTCTTTTGGTTCCTCATTATGTGTCCGAAATATTCTAATTTGCGCACCTTAATTATGTCCACTAATTCGGTCTCTTTTTGAAGCATTTCTAGAACTGTCCTATTGGAAACGTGATCAACCCAGGAGATTCTAAGGATTCGTCTGTATAGCCACATTTAAAAGGCCTCAAGTTTTTTTGTGGACGCTTCCGTCAAGGTCCAGGACTTAGCACCATACAGGAGCACTGACCAGACATAGCACTTAAGCAGTCTCAGTTTCGTGCGCAAATTAAGGTCTCTGCTTCGAAATAGATTTCCCATTTTAACAAAAGTGGCCCTTGCTTTTTCTATGCGGCATTTTATTTCTACAGAATGATCCCATTGCTCATTGATCGTAGTACCAAAATATGTGTAACTAGTTACTCTTTCAATTTGTTGGTTATTAATCAACAGTTGGCCGGGCTGTATGTTGTGTTTACTAATTACCATAAATTTGGTTTTCTTGGCATTAAGAGATAATCCGTATTCAGAGCTAGCGTCAAGACCCTCCAGAGAATCAGCGAACACAACGGTATCGTCCGCGTAACGTATGTTGTTTAGTCTCTCTCCATTAATTAACACTCCAACGTCTGTGTTTTCTAGTGCCATGCTAAATATATGTTCTGAGTACAGATTAAATAAAGTGGTTGACAAAACACATCCCTTCTAACACCGCGTCTTATATTTATATCCTCTGAGTAATCACCCTCGACTCTGATATTTGCTGTTTGGTGCCAGTACAGATTTATTATAAGACGTAAATCCTTCTCGTCGATGCCGATTGTTCTTAGAGCCTCTATCATTTTATTATGCTGCACTTTATCGAAGGCCTTTTGATAGTCTATCAGACAGATGTACACGTCACAGCCAACATCCCTACAGCGCTGAAACAGAACCTGAATTGCGAATAGAGCTTCTCTAGTACCCAGAGCTTCTCTGAACCCGAATTGTGTGTTCGATATATTTTCCTCGCATTTGTTATATATTCGTTTATGGATTATTTGCAGAAACAATTTGAGGTGGTGGCTCATGAGGCTAATTAGCCTGTAATCTTCGCATTGTTTGGCACTGTTTTTTTGGGTATAGGAATAAATGTGGACTTAAGACTCACTCGATAATATTTTTCAATTTTATTTCCAATTAATTGATAACTAACACTCATTGTATTTCCATTTTCTAGGTTTGACTTTATACCCTTACAGAAATGGCGATGCCCCAACATATACTTAAAACCCGTTCTTTGAAAAAACTCAAATTGAACATGCTTCTGAACGGATTCAGTATCATTAGTGGAAAGAGAGAAACAATTTTTACCTGAAACTTAAGTCTTCGGTGTTCGAATAATTTGCGGAACATACAAAATTGAATTTAATGGATTTATGAAACTGATGGGAGTCCGAAGTTATTAGCAGAAAGGATATTCTTTCAGGAGAAAGAAAAATGATAATGATAACGAGTTTTTATCATACAATCATTCAGCGAGGAAAATTACTCTGGCAGCAATAATTATACCTTTATAGTTTAATATTCGTCTGCTTAGTGTGTTTGAATAGCGCCGAAGAAAATCGCAGGGTAAGGTATTATTTTCGAGTTATACCCAAATTTCATATAAGTTTGTATGATTGTTGTATCATTTTCAGAAGGTAGGTATACAAAAATTATTGATTTTTCACATGTGCAGAATACCGAAAGGATTTGTGTCTTTCAGTTTTCAACTAAATTTCGGAAGAATTTTACGCATTTCATGAATGAATCTATCTTCGAAGGAAACCAAAAGTATTCAACTAATTTGCAAATTACTCAAAAAAGATTATTGCTTATGAAAGGTGATGAATCTCATTGGTATTCTTGGATATTGCCATTTCAGTGAAAATTCTGAACTCTTCTCCCTTCAATAATAAAAGCTGTTTCAATATGAATCTATATTCACACATTTCACCGTATCCTCCTATCAGGGCCGTATCCAGGGAGGCGCCAGAGGGGACTGAGCGCCCTCTGGAAATATCTAAGCCCCCTCTAGAAAATATTCCAGAATTATTACAAACCAAAAATGTTTATATCTGCGTTGACACATAAAACTACCCTAGTTACAAACAAATCTACCTAATTGTAGAACTGTAAAAATTATTTATTTGTGTGCCTTTAACCCTCAAAACATGTTGACGGTTTTTATCCTAAAATGAAAGAGCGACAAACGAACGGCTACCTTCAGGGTTGCCAGATTTTTCACAGTAGTGTTGCACTTTAGACGCTAATTTGTCGCCCAAAAGCGCAACTGTGGTTGCGACATGTTAACGGGAAAACATTCGTAACAAGTATTATTCATATAAAATTCACTTATTCTAGGAGTTATTTCATACGTGTTCAGCTGCTAATTTGAGGCCCAAAATCGCAATCATAATTTTTTTCGCAACTGCACGAAAAAATAGTGCACCCAACATGTTGCCTACTCGTCCGAAAAACAATAATAGGTACTTTCGGGATATTTTACTTAAATTACTGTTACAATCAAAACCACGATTCTGTTACAAATATCTATATTTTTATATAAACTGTTCACAAGACATCATTACATCATCATCATCTTTGTCTGTGTTTGAAGTTGTGGATTGATACATATCAGAATAAAAATTTGCATAAATAGCTTTGCTAGGCTCAAATTATTTACAGCAATTCTCATTTATTTCCAAGTGAGATCTAATAGACACAACTGAATTTAACATTTTTAGTATCATTTTATTTGGAATTTTACATTTAACAATATTAATCAATGAAAATATCCTTTCCACGAATTAATTGGATGACGGTAACATTAGAAGAGTAAATGCAAATAGCGCTAAATCTTCAAACATGAATTTGTAGGCTGCAATTTTCAAATCTATAATATTCCTCCAAAAAGTGGATCTATGATATAAACGTCTATATTAGATATTTTTATTTGTTTATATTTAATGATGAAAGTACATTTCTATTTTTTTAAATATTTTTTATTTCTATTAGTTTTATTTATTCATAGTTTCATAGGAGAGATTTTTAATTTATTATTTTTATTAGAAATTTTTTTTTTATTTTTCCAAAATGTTTTTCGATTAATATTCGTTTTCCAGTATACACTTCTAAGTAGAAAGACAGAAAAAGCTGTATATTCCTATATTTTTTTCACGTATATTTATTTTAGTACTATGTAAAAAACAAGCCCCCTCAAGAATTTGTTCAGCCCCCTCTAGAAACCAGTGCTGGTTACGGCCCTGCTTCCTATCATATATTTATTATTATATAAACTGTCATAATACTTATTTGTAGGAATTTCATTTCATATGTTATAAACAATCAAATTGGAACAATTAGTCAAATATATGTGAATATGCAAATCATTTAGTGACTTCTACAGTGAAAAAGAACAGTGGAACATTATGTATACGTAGTTTCGAGGTATTCTATATTACAACAAATTCGAATACCTATGTAAGTAGTAAAAACTTCTAATTTCATAGGGAAATATATATATATATATATATATATGGAAAACAGAATTCTTCGTGTTAACGACACACGTTCGTGGCAATAAAATGAAGTGAACTAGGACATTTAATCGAAAAATCAACATCTACCCCAGACGGTAATTGTTCGAAATGTTAATTTGTTTATCACAATCGATGGAAATTGATAGACAGACTGTTTCGCCCTTATCAGGGCTCATCAGTATCATCCATCCACCGAGATTGATAACCAAACCAACATTTCAAACGGTCATACATATTTCTTCTAGTAACTCCATGACATATAAATATGACACAGCGCCACCAGTCGGAAAAAAGTAAGAGTTTCGTTGCCGAAATGTTTTCTTCTATTCTGAAAGATGTGGTTCAATTGTTTCCGTAGTTCACTTCATTTTATTGCCACGAACGTGTGTCGTTAACAGGAAGAATTCTGTTTTCCATTCATTGCTACCTGTAAAAGGTATAAAATTGGAGCACTTGTTACTTGCGGCGTGTGAATGTTGAATTACATCAAAATGGATGTATCAACTTTACTCTTGCTTAGCGATTATAGTAACCACCTTCGGGTGTCAGGACGTAAGAGTTTCGTTGCCGAAATGTTTTCTTCTATTCTGAAAGATGTGGTTCAATTGTTTCCGACTGGTGGCGCTGTGTCATATTTATATGTCATGGAGTTACTAGAAGAAATATGTATGACCGTTTGAAATGTTGGTTTGGTTATCACTCTCGGTGGATGGATGATACTGATGACCCCGATAAGGGCGAAACAGTCTGTCTATCAATTTCCATCGATTGTGATAAACAAATTAACATTTCGAACAATTACCGTCTGGGGTAGATGTTGATATTTCGATGCTTCGTGAACTCTTATAACCAGCTCCGCTAGGAGGTTTGTTTGATTAGTTTCAAATAAATGTCCTAGTTCACTTCATATATATATATATATATATATATATATATATATACCTATATATATACATATGTATATATATATATATATATATATATATATATATATATATATATATATATATATATATATATATATATATATATATATATATATATATATATATATATATATATATATATATATATATATATATATATATATATATATATATATATATATATATATACCTATATATATATATATATATATATATATATATATATATACCTATATATATATACATATGTATATATATATATATATATATATATGTATGTATACCAGAGACCTTTCTCTTTCAATGCTCACTAATTTACTACACTAGAAAACAGAGCTCTCTCTTCCACAATCGATCCTACTAAATATTTAAAAAAACAGAGATTTCTTCCTTTATACTAACGTAGTGAAGCGAGCTATATGAGTGTGATCCAAAGGGATACAACAGCTATTTCGGCCTTATTGTGGTCTCTTCAGTATTTTGCATCTACCGAATGAGGTAACCATCTCGCTATATATATTCATAAATATTTATTAATTCGTAAAGGGTGAACGGTCTACTAATCAGCACATTATTTGTAGTTATCCAATAATAATATTTTGGATACTAAGAAACACAATCGAAAATTACTAAATTTGATTTCGTTAGTCAATATTTAAGGATAAGGTACCACAATTAGTAGTTGATTGTTAATTTAATGACACTGATTTCTCAAATTGCGTATAAAGCAAACCAAACTTATATATGGAAAAGTTACCTAAAAGACTTCACTTCAGTAAGCATTCCAAGTATTTTATATGAATTTATGAGATTGTCATTGAATTAGGTTAACAGCGATAATGAAGAGAATTTATGAAAAATTTGAAATCTGGTAAACTGAACGGAAGTTCAGCTTTCCTAAAGTGAACTCACAGAATAGTTCAAATGTCATTTTCAAGTTGATTTTAAGGCTCCAACCGATCGTTCGAGTTTCGAGTCGTAAAATTTTACTGGTGCTCGTTAAAATTCTGATGATATACAATAAATTTGTAAACCGGGATTGGCCTAATTATTAAGGAAATAAAAAATAATGAAAATACAAATGGCATTAATTGGTACCGAATAACAAACGAAAAATCTGTGGTATTCTAAACTCGAAGCATCCCTTTCAATTTCAACCCGTTGGCTATCTGCTCTTATACCTGGCGCATCATTAAAGCCCAAGTATTAGACTTATAAAACCTCAAATTATGATAAATACTTCACCGCGGCTAAGCAATATCATCGTCTCTGTATGATGTTCTCATCTCCTGTTGAGAGCTGGGTCTAAACGTATTCATAATTTTCGATTTTCCAAATCTCAGAAAGAAAAACATTCCACAATTCAACTTAATTTAGCATTTTTATGATTGAAGAATAAAACAACAAATTACCTTTCACTGGCCAAGTTAATACTTTGTGTTCAATAAAGTAAGGAACCTAATTATAGACTTCATATTTATATATGTATATATATATATATATATATATATATATATAAGTGATATACATATATATATATATATATATATATATATATATATATATATATATATATATATATATATATATATATATTTATATATATATATATATATATATATATATATATAAATATATATATATATATATATATATATATATATATATATATATATATATATATATATATATATATATATATATATATATATATATATATATATATATATATAATAATATATAAATGTGTGTTTGTATGTATGTATATATAATCTATTTTCAACGATAGCAGGCCATTTCAGTTTGAAAAAACGATTTTATAAAAAAAATTACTTTTCAAATTTTTAAAAAAATCAAAATTTCTTTGACATTTAGGTAGGGGAGACCGGGTACAAAAGTAACGGCGGGTCGAAAGTAACAAATGCTCTGTAGGTTTAAAGAATTGTCAAACCACCACTTAGCTGCTGTCAGGTGATAGCCAGTGGTGCCACCTAAAGTTGCATTCAATCGCCGCTCGCGCCACGCACTGTTAGATCGTGTGAGAGGACGCTACGTGATTTCACAAATCAAAAGTAAATTTTTTGACGTTTACTTATTTAATGTTTATGTAGTATTATAGGGGTGATATTAATCTGAATATTTGCATATAGATACTCGATTAGATTGATTTTGCAGTGCTCAAATTCGTTTTTGTCTAGCATGTTCCGTTTCAAGGTTATCTTTCATTTTCTAACAAAAATGCTGTGGGGTACAAAAGTAACGCAGCCCTATGGGTACATAAGTAATATGTTACTTTTGTCCCCGTATTGATTTACTCTAAGTAAACTTTTTAGATGTGTGTGTTTATTTCAACAGAATGCCGCGACAACGCATAAGAACCACGGCACGAATAACAACTAACATGGAAGTCTATCGAAAAGCGGCTGAAGAGCATTTTAATGATTTTGAAAAAATTAGAGCCAAGGCAAAAAACATTGAATGTCTGTCATGTTACATTGCATAGATATATAAAAAAAATTTAGGCTAGAAATACTAGAGCAGTCGACTGAATGATCAAAGTTTACATTGTTTCGAATGCAAAATGTGGTCTCATAGATACTGAATGCGTCAATGAATTATGTGTGCCATAAATGCAAGTCTGAATAGAGAAGACTGACACTAAATATTCCAATAAATATTTGTAATATCACATTCATTACAAACCCCTTTGCCCTGTTACTTTCGACCCACAACGTGTTACTTTTGGCCCGCCAACGTGGTCGAAAGTAACAAATGACAAATTTTTTTAGTTTTTTTTTTTAGTTTCTGTGATTCATGCAAAATACACAATAATAAGGTAATTTAAGATGCTACTATATAAAAAATAAACGGAATTTATGTATGGCTATACCGATTTCACCGAAATGATAATACCTAACGAGAAACCAAGGCGAAAGTACAAAATGTTTATTTTATACCCGGTCTCCCCTATGTCTTCAGTTACTTACTAATTACGAGCTATCCACTCCAAATTTCGCAGTCAGGTCTGCTAATATATAAGATGGTTAGGGCAACCACAGAACCCTTATTCACGTTAAGTGAAATGACTTAGGTAAGGATCTGTCTTCCAAAAGATATTACTCCTAATTTCGACTATGTCCAATATTGCACCAACCTTTTCTAGTAAAAAAAATTAACATGTATTTGTAGTCTAGAAAAGGGTGGTAAATTGAATGAATGCTATCGAAGAATTTGGGTTGTTAGTGTATAGATTGTTGGATTAATTGTTGTGCTTTGATCATGTTGTTTGTAAATAAAAAATTAGATCTGTATATATTGTATTTGAATGTTTTATGTCCGTTCAACATTTATGGCTTTAGATAAATTTTTTCGAATACCGATATAGGAAATTTCTGGACATTTGACTTATAATTATATAAAAGAATATATATATATATATATATATATATATATATATATATATATATATATATATATATATATATATTTATATATAATATATATATATATATATATATATATATATATATATATATATATATACTCTATATATATATATATATATATATATATATATATATATATATATAATTATATTTATATATATATATATATTTATATATATATATATATATATATATATTAACTGAGATTGAATTCTCGCACATCACTTGGTGAAACATCATAAAGAATAAAGTATAAACTTTAAAATAAAAAACACTTGGCTTATGTTTCACCATATGTTATTATATAGTGAAACATAAGCCAAGTGTTTTTTATTTTAAAGTTTATACTTTATTATATATACCTATATACATATATATATATATATATATATATATATATATATATATATATATATATATATATACATATATATATATATTAACCTATAAGACTTTTTACTCACAGAAAGTTATGTAAATAGATATAAAGATTAAAATATTATGAAATAGATTATTTTAAAAAACTATAAACAATGTATCTTATACTCATAATTGGGGAGTTCTTGATATGCCGATAGTATTGCAGGCAGATTTACAAATTGTGTGCAGATCTGTTATACATTTTGATTATATTTAATTGAAATTTCTGATAAAAATTTTAGAGAAACCATATTTTGATTATCTCAAAAATACAATGTAGGTACCTACCTACCTATTTCAATTCAAAAAGGTACCTAGTCCATCGGTGAATAATTTTACCCATATTATATTATGAATAAGTAGGACCTAACGCTGATATAAAGCCTTTATATTTATTAATAATTGTATACGAGGAGAAAATATAACTATTTCATACAATTAGTTCAATACTAAGATTATAGGTATGTAAAATTTACTCTGTTGATATTTCTACCTAATGTTATTGATAGTGATGTTTCTATTCAATTAAAATGCAGCAATAATCAATGTTTTTTTTTAAAGTAGCTTCTTCAGAAATTTTAAAACGGCGATGAATACCGAAACGCGTATTTCTGGAAGATATAAAAAAAACAGAAATTGTGATTGATTCGCATCCAATATTTATATGAATTAGATCAATATGTTTGGAACAGTTGAAAATGTATAACGATAATTAACTTGAATTATTTCCGAAAATTGAAATTTTTCGCATAGGCAATACTCACAGTTTCCACCTCATAACTCTCTATATTGGAACATAAGTAACGATATAATTAATAGATAATAATTGAAAGCTCAATCTCTATCTCAAATAAAGATGAGAAGGTGAAAGTATATAGAATCAATTGAACGCACGTATATAATTGTCCCCTCCTCGTAATACTATGTCGGGTGAAGGTGTGGGTCCCGCGCTCGTAACGAAGTTCCCATCGCAGGTATACATCGAAAGTAAGCCCATTCTGAATATCAGGCTTCCGGTCAGAAGCACAGACTCGCGTCTTTGCATCTGCAACCCGTGGTCCAGCACCCAGCATCTAGCAATCGGCGACTTTCGGCTCGCTTTGCCATGCGTCTCACGTCTATGGCACGCGCTACATACAACCCTCTGCGCTGCGCACGCACCCCAAACTGGATTGAGTGGGGGTCAGCTACCAATACAAAGAGCTTCTTCACCGTTCCGCGGAAACATTTCGGGAGTAGTAACCATAGTAACTTAGACTCGCGTCGCGGTACCTGTAAACTTTCGTGCCACGCGACAACGTAAGCTCTCGCACTATAAAGCATATCAGCACCCACGCGTAAGCTCAGTATCTCTCGTGACGTTTAGTAGAGCACATGGCTACGATTCTTCAAACGATGACTCTTGGACAACAAACGAAGATGTTCAACGTAGTCCAGCAGCATTCGCCCCAGAATAATTGTGTTATTGTTCCAAATTCAATGCAGAAGCAAACGGTGATACAACAAAAACGCGCAATCGCTCCTAATCCGATTGAGAGAACTTCAGTTTTGGTCAATAATAATAACAACGATTTAAGGTGTAAACGAAAAATTCAATTTATGCCTTATGGAGGTCCTACTCAGCAACCTGCGTCCGTTGCACGTAGGAATGCTAGAGAGAGAAATAGAGTAAAACAAGTAAACAACGGATTCGCAACTTTGAGACAACATATACCGTCAACCCTTGCATCGGCGTTTTCACCTCAAAGTAATGGAACCGGAAGAGGAGCAAGCAAAAAACTTAGCAAAGTCGAAACTCTTCGACTTGCCGTCGAGTATATCAGGAGTTTGCAACAACTGATTGATGAACACGAAAACGACTTAACAGGCAATATGATGAATAACGAAAATGGAATTGACAGTCGGTTTTACAGCAGTCAAGAATCTCTCAATCAACAATATTCATCTTATCCAATTTTATTAACGACTCCTTCTTGCTCAGAAGCTTCAGTTTCGCCAACGCCGTCACACAGTTCAGAGGGTTCCTTTTCCACAGCTTCCAATTACCCTAATAACCTTTACCAAGAAACTTACGAAAATTACGACCCAAAGAGTCCTGTTGACGAAGAACTTCTTGATGTCATATTTTCGTGGCAGCAGAACGAATAATAAAAACTAAAGGTTAGTATTTTTAGAGATATTATTTATTTGTAAAATTTATGTTCATTTTCTTTGAAGTTGCTATTACATCCCTAATTTTTCTTAAAATTCTCTATCTTTCTATAGACTATACATTTTTGCATAACTAACTATTCGACTACAAGAATTATTGAAAATAATGCCTCATGGTAGGTATTATTTCATCTTTCTAAATTGAAGAGTTGTATAGGTAGGTACTCAATATTTGATCCTGCAATATCAAAACTAGTTCGATGTAAGCGATAAAATAGTATAGGTGTCGATGAGTTCGTTCGGGGAATTTATCCGTTAATGAACCACTTGAAACCATTTATTTTTTCAATCACAAAAGGAACCCGTAAATCAGCTGAGGAAAATAAGAAGTGAATAAAGATGCCTCATATTATTATGGTAACTAAGGTAGTTGAACATTTCGGGTCGCTGTTCATATTATAAATTACATATGTAGGTATCTATAACTTTATTTACTTGAAATTTATATGGAAGTTTGAATACGATTAATGTAAAAGTTCAATGAATTTTTCTTGGTAAGTCCTAAGGATTAACCGTCAAACTCGGATCGGGATCTTCGTTTTTTCCTTTTCGCAGTTCAATAAACCGCATTTTCAATGCCCTATTGAGGATATTCAATGAGCGTTATATATTCACCTACCTGTATCGTACCTGCCAAGAAGGAATTCAAAAGTTTCTTACGAAATCTAACAATAGGTTACCCATAGGGGTTCCAATTGTTACAGAATGTCAAGTTTAGATTCCTCATTCTATGCCAAAATCTAAAGACATTTATACTATACACGTGTGCTTTTTATTCAAAGAAAGTCCGTTAGATTTTGCCAATTGTATTTTTGATTTATATATATATATATATATATATATACATAGATATAAATATAAATTATATTTTGCTCATTGCCATTGGTTAAACTAGAAATAAATTGATTATCCTAAAGAATACTTAGATAAGAAATATCATCTCATTTTGATGCTGACAATTTTTATTTTATTCAATATTTAGTTTTAGAATACACGCCTTCAATGCTGTTTTTCACCTAGCACAAAAAGTGCAACATTTAAACCTGCATTTTATCATTACACGTAAGGTCAATATTAGTGAAGCAAACGCACATCCACGTGCTACTTCCTGGCGAACTTCCCCTGATATAAACGTTTCAGTATTCGGTATATATAATATATTTTATCACGAACTAACCTGATATGAAGTCCTTATTACCTGTTCCCTTTCAATATCATACCTACCTGGTAGATTCTATGCAGTTCTCCCTCTACTTCCCTTCTTTCCAATATGTTTTGTATGCCATGAAAAGAATCTTTGCAAAGGGTCTCGCACAGACTAGTTTCTTAAGAAGGTCCTTCGTATTGAAAGAAATTCACCTTAGGGCAATATTGTTTTTATAAGGCAAGTTTTAGAACGTGAACAATACTGTCTGGGTCGAGTTTGAAGAACCTTGGTCAATGGTTTATAAGTTGAACTAGTGATATAGTTGATTTTTGCGCCATCAGAAGAAATGATCTATTGATCTTTAATTTAATTTACATGATACTTATTAAATACTACACGCAAATCAAATTGGGCCTCTATAAAACCACTAATTGTCGGTATTGATTAAATTATTATTACTACAGCAAGTTGAAGAAATAATTTAATTTAAACTATTTAATTTAATATTGAAGATCATTGTAGATATAGTTGATTCAAACTATGTGTATAGGTAATTTAATATATTTTTCACTGAAGATCACTCAATTTATCGAACAATTTTGTGTGAAAATACGGTCGTTTTTAAATTTTTCATAAATATCTAATTATTTTCTTTCTATTTCAGTTTACTTTTTGGCAGTTCCCCCCAGTGGCCTTGACAATAAATGAAATTTGGGTGCCTTCCTGAAGCCAGTGATATACAACGAAATAAATATATTCGGTCCAATATTAAAGTTTATACACTTGTTTTTCTAGTCATTGTTTGTACATAATTATATTTGTAAATATTGTTTGAATAGTTCGTTAAGATATAGTATAGTTGAGAAAAATTACCATTCCATTCCCAGTTCTTTAAAGGTTGTTAAGTATTTGTTAATGTTAAAATTGCAACTAATATAAGTGTATTCCTCGAAAAAAAATTTTTGCTATTCCAAATATTTTATTACAATAGAACGTGAATATTTTTTGAATATTCGAATAGTATTTTCGAAATGAGAGATATCGTACTGATAGTAAATTTGTTAAGTCTTATGAATTCCTTGTTAGATTGTAGGTTTTTATCACTAAGTAAACAAGTTTGTTAGTTGCAAAATTTCCATGACCAGTCCTAAGTAATTTAAGTTATTACTTGTATAACTATATTTTTGATACTGAATATTTAAAGTGTTTTTATAAAATAAAATTTGATACTTATTTTTGTATATATCTTTCATGACCCCATGAGTAGTTCCTTTCCCATTAGAACAAACAATTCACTAGAAATTGATCTTGAATAAGAACTACGGAAATGATTCATCATTTAGTACCAATATAACTTTTATTATTATTAAAAAAGATTATGCCATAGCTTAAAAAAATTCTTGAAAGTAGAATAGACTTACCTTTTTATTTTTGTCATTAAATTGAAAATTATGTTTTCTTAGTAGGCCCTGGTGCCAGTAATGCATATATACTCTTTAAGGGTCAGGAAATAAAGAAACAAATTATTCTAAGAATGAATATTCAGTAAATATTCAAATGTTATATTTTTTGTTTCAATCACTGTATAGCAGCAGAAATTTTCACTTAAAATTTTTCTCTAGTTTCTGGTTACCTAATAATAATATTTTCCCGTTATATATCTCATTCAGTTGTGGCGATGAACATAGTTAAAAACAATAATAATTTGAATAAAATGATTCGAAAACATGTAACAAGACGTCTTCCAAGGTGTACGTTTTTGAGCATTACGATTTCTTTGAAAAAAGGCTTTTTACTTTATAGTACAATTTAGTTTTGAAATTACGTCTCAAAATTCTATTATAACATACGTTGTTCTTTTAAATATCCGTAATATATTAGCTCCAAGTGCATATTTATTAAAACTTCACGACTCGTCAAATAAATTTTGTTCTTTGTCATAAAGTTTAGTTTTAATTATGCACCCAACGATATATATATATAGGTATATATATATATATACCATATATATATATATATATATATATATATATATATATATTATATATATACCATATTATACACAGAAAATAAATAATGAGCCTGATATCAATCACTGCCAATGATTGACCGCATATTCATTATCATAACGTATTTTTCATTAGGACCAATGTCAAAAATTTATTGATAATAATGTATTACTGTGAATGATCAATCAACGATTTTGTTGTTATAATGAAATCTAGGTCATTATGATAATGTAATTAAATCATGAATCTAATGAAAATGGTCATCATCATAATGTTATTTACATCAGAGCAATGTGAAAAATACATCAATTTAATGACCACATAGTGATTAATACTATGTACCTTTAATCATCACGACACATTGTCATAATCCCTCTTTTAATAAAGCTATGTTCAATAGGCATAACATTAATGATGAAAACATTAACCTATGTATAGTTCATCATAGCAATGCACTGCATTCATCACCTAATGTATTAAGTCATTCGGTTCAATGTCCGAGAGCATTGGGACAATGCTTAAAGAATCATCGATTGATGAATTTCTGGCTGCACCCCCACCGTATCAACGTAAATATGCCAAATTTCCGCCTAATTCGCTATACGAGTATCTATCTAACGCTAACAGCCAAACGGTGAAGTGTTATTTGTGTATAAGTAAATTTTTGTGGAAGCAGTTTCTTTAGAAGGTGGTAAGTACAGTAACTGTATTTTTTAAATCTTGTTAGTTTTTTATAACATTTGAATAAAAGTTTACGAAAAATATTTTTTGCCAGAATACAATCTCAAAAAAAATAAGTAGTTACACTGAACAGTGTTGAAAGAGACGAAAGAATAAAAAACATGGCGTGTTTCGAGCACTTATAGTAAAAATATATAAATATATTGCATTTTGAACAATTTTTATATTATTTCGCGAACTACTATGAATT
>JARQZK010005137.1:0-12500 GCA_030704885.1 Cynegetis impunctata | reverse complement strand
AGTGAATATCTTTCCTTAAGTTGCAGAAACGTGGGGTAAGTACTGTTAACCTACCTTTTATCAATTAATTAAGTGAATATTCAGGCATTGAAATTGCGAAATCAACTATTTTGGTAAGTATAATTTTTAGACTCTCCAGTATTCAACATAACGTTTTATTTACCTGAACAAATTCGTTATACTAACATCATTATCATAATCTCTTATTCAATCGGTCGGTATTTCATCATTTTAAGATGATTTTCTGAACATCTGAGTCAATAAATCCACATAAAAAGTTGCTTGCGCTACGATATAAACAATAAAAATTTTTGAGGTTTGATAGAAACCGTTATTGGTGGCTAATAATTTAATTGTATTAACTTCTGTCCGAAAATTTGTTTCCGATAATGGAATAGTGAACAACCTATGTATGAACGAATGAAAAGCACAGAGTTTTATTTCAATGTGTTGGTTACTGTCGCTGTGAATTAAAGTATCTGTGAAGGTTGGTTTTCTATAAATGTTGAAAGTAAGAGAATTCAAATTCCTATAGCACTCTAAACGTCTAAGAAATTCAAGGTACCATTTTCGTTTTCTACTTCTGTTGTTAATTGAATAGAGTTGTAGAAATTATTTATATATTTAAGGAAATTATCTAACTACCTATCTGTACCGGTCCAAAGACAAAAAATATCATCTACATAACGCCTCCATAATGAAACGTTAGTTTTCCATTATCGATAACAAATTTTCAAACCGAAGTTAATACAAATAGATTATTAGCCACCAATAACGGTTACAATGAAAGTCTTATCGATAAGCTCATTGGGAAAAAACAAATAAAGAATCTGTTGCATTCAATATACCCCACGCAAACTATTAATGAAGAACAAAAATACTTCCCAATACATTATGTGCCGCATTTGAGTAGCAAAATTTGTAACAGGCTATCGAAAAATAACCTTACAAACAAATAAAAGAAACTTGAAGTCATTCTTGGTTAATAATAATGAAAAATCTGACATCGGAGAAAACAGTGGTGTCTACAAAATATTTTGCGACGAATGTCCTGATTTCTATATTGTACGAACAGGAAGAAATATAAACATTCGTGTTGAAGAACATAAAAAGTCAATTTTACAACATAAAAATAACACTGGCTTTTCCGAACATTATATACTATCTAGTCATTTCCTGAATTTCAACATAACCCAATTGTTGCAGTCAGGTACATTCATCATGTTTGAATTCAAACTCGCATATTTTTGTCATTTTCAATCAATAGCGACATATTATGCTACAGTTATAAAAAATGCACCTTGTTATATAACATATGGTGAAAAATTTTATCAGAAAACAACTATAACAGAAAATACATTCATATAAGGAAAAAGTGTCAAAAAAATGAAACTGCCCCCTCGGAGGGACAGTTACAACCATGCGGTGGGGCAGATTCGACAGTATAGAGTGTGAATAAATAAAATGTTTTGATATGATAGAAAATCTTGTTCTGATAACATTTTTCACTTACAAATTTAATTAGTTATTGTAGTTAACATCAAATGCATTTAAATTAATATGAAACGTGAGCAAAGAGGCTATTCTAGCTGTTTTAGCTGAATTTGGTTTCGGAAACTTCAAAACGATATCATCACGCACAATGTCATTAACCGGTTTTCAAAAATATATATTCAATGGGTTTTCACGACGTAAAAATGTTACCTCAAATTCAGTTGATTTTGCAGATATTACCCTGGCTATATAATAGATTACTTCAACTTCAGTGCAGAATTTAACTGATAAATAATCATTTTCATATAATATTATATCATCGTCGCGCAATAAAATCGGTAAAGTTTCTCCTTCGCTCTCGTCCGAAACGTCGACTGATTCCAAAACCACTGTGTGATTTGAATCAGAACTACTCTCGGAAAACTTGCTTAATCACTTTCTGTATTTTATTCTCTTCTTTTTTTTCTTACGAGTCCCTCTTTCATTCTCCAGCTGTTCTAACTGATCCTTCTCCGGAGTATCGGTGTAAATCCGGGATTTTCGTTTTCTATTTTCACCGTTTCTCTTTTTCTTAGTACATGCTCATCTTTATAAAGCTTTGTCAATTGTTCAGCTGAATATTTGTCACGTAATTTTTTTATTCTAGAAAGTAATGTTCCACGTTTAATGTCGAAACATCTCGAAGCTTCTCTCTGAAACATTCTTTTCGATAAAACCTCATGAATTGCATTTTTCATATAACCTTCACTTATATCTGCTCTGTTTGTTTTTTTATACCTTGGTATCATCTGAAAAACACCATTGTTTGAATGATATTATAGCTTTCCACCCGGTTTAGGAGATTCGACCACTGGCTGAAAGTGCCCCTTGTTTAGGTGGCCGAATCTGCCCCATGGTACATTTTGATAAATATTCGTATATGCTATCAACATTTTTGATTTTGAGGTTATGTCGAGCCGCCATACAACTTTCAAAGTATAACAGCCCCAGCTATAACAATTTTATGTTCTATTAAAGTTGAGAGGACGTTTTCTCTGCAAATTTTATAGAGCAATGTTTGTTCTAAGAACATTCTCAAAACGTTCTTACAGCAGTTATACAAAAGAAATAGGCCCCGTGCTAAAGAACTTTTCAGTTCTTTAAGAAAGACATAATCCACAAATGAGTTGAGTAATGCTTTAAACTTTGGTGGTATTGCAAAAAGTCATTCGTATAAAAACTTACCTTGCAGTGCACTATTTAACAATGAAATATTCAATTTTCTTGGAACAACTTCTAGGTTCACAATATTTTTCTGGCAGTTTTAGCACTTTACAAGTAATACAATATATTTTTAACAAGCGGAAAATTCAAATGCAGTGCGAGTTAGATCGACTGGTTGAAAGTGCCCCCTGGTCGATTGTGCCCCCCTTTCCCCTACCCCTTGTAAATGAACAAATTGATTTTCAGGTATGACCTCTGCTATTGTTTGTTTTATAAAATAAGATGTAATACTCTCCTGTAGTCCGTCTTGATAATGAGTTCACAGAAAAAAATAATGAGCCTGATATCAATCACTGCCAATGATTAACCGCATATTCATTATCATAACGTATTTTTCATTAGGACAATGTCCAAAATTTATTGATAATAATGAATTTCTGTGATTGATCAATCAACGATTTGATTGTTATAATGAAATCTATGTCATTATGATAATCTAATGAAAAAAGTCATCTTTATAATGTTATTTACATCAGAACAATGTAAAAAATACATCAAGTTAATGACTACATAGTGATCAATACTATGTACCTTTAATCATCACGACACATTGTCATAATCCCTCTTTTAATAAAGCTATGTTCAATAGGCATAACATTAATGATTGAAAATATTAACCTATGTATAGTTCATCATAGCAATGCACTGCGTTCATCACCTAATGTTTTAAGTCATTCGGTCAATGTCCGAGAGCATTGGAACAATGCATTAAGATCATGGATTGATGAATTTCTTGCTGCACCCCCACCGTCTCAACGTAAATATGCCAAATGTCCGCCTAATTCGCTATACGACTATACGGGTATCTATCTAACGCTAACAGCCAAACGTGAAGTATTATTTGTGTATAAGTAAATTTTTTGAGGAAAGCAAGTTTCTTTAGAAGGTGGTAAGTACAGTAACTGTATTATTTTAATTCTTGTTAGTTTTTTATAACATTGTGAATAAAAGTTACGAACATATTTTTTGCCAGAATACAATCTCAAAAAAAATAAGTAGTTACACTGAACACTGTTGAAAGAGACGAAAGAATGAAAACATGGTGTGTTTCGAGCACTTGTAGTAAAAATATATAAATGTATTGCATTTTGAACAATTTTTACATTTTTTTCGCGAACTACTATGAATTTTGCTATAAAAAATAGATATGCTCAATAATGGAACTTGCTCATACATTGTTTTGCTAAATACCCCTTTTAAATTCAGTAAATTACTGAAAAGAAAATTGTATTTACAAAAAATCTACTATTCACTAAAATTTGACGGTCTACCACTATTTCAACATCATCTTGAAAAATAATCACTTATTGCAGGTTGTGACCATACTTGTGAGTGTGATCTTGGATCTGAAGTAGAAACCGAAATATTTCCATGCACCTTCATATTTATTCAGTATTTACTTTTCGCCCAGATACAAATCATGGTCAGACTACTATCTGTATAACAACCCAGAGCGCCATCCACCAAAGATATTGGAAACCAACAATTCACCGCTGAGATCGAAAATGCAGAAACCCGTCGCTAGAATACAAACTTCCAGACATGAGATGTCTACTTTGCAACTGTGGCGTAGGTATGTTTTTTTAAAAATTATTGAAGAATTTTCCTTGTTCATTTTATGTAATATATTAAATTGTCGATGGTCAACTGGTATATTTTTCATGATTTTTAATTTATTCTTGTATAATTTCATGTAATACCTCTAATATTCAATATAATATAGCTATAGTTGCAACTAACTATTATAACTTTACTTCTAGACTGATATGGACTCAACCATGAAGAACGAAAATGATAATTGTTTTCTCAAAAACTGTGAAAAAAAAGTGCGGAAATCATTGCATTTCTGTTCAATGGCAATGTCAAAGACAAGGCGATTGAGTTTTTACTAGGCCCATTGGAAATCGAAAATATCGAGGAAAGTAGGTATCTGCTTGTGTAGATTGTGTTTTTGAGTGAATGGTGTTCACCCCGTGATGCTAATGTTAGAAGTTCAAAAAGAGCTTGATATTATCATTCAATGTCAGATGGTTGTTCTAGTCAGGGTTGAAAGAGAACAATTTTTTCATTTGTTATGAAATCAAATGACAGCTTCAGAGTAATTTGATACATATTTCTTGAACATCATATTTAAAGTTCATAAGATACTCATTTCATTAAAAAGTAGAGTCCCAATAAAAAAGGAACTCAGTTTTCTAATATCTGGAATTCACCTTTTCCATTCTCGACCATAATATATTTTTATTTCTAGATGACCGAGATGAGGCAGCCACCAACAAAGTTGTGAAGAAGAATATCACTGGAAGAATGAATAACATAAAATTTTCACTTACAGCACTCATTTTTATATCTTGCAAAAACACCACAAGAAATTGAAGAATGGATATACTTTTTTAATTCTAAGAAAACTTCAATTCAATCTTTCACAATTGACGAAGATATAACAAAAATTCAAGAAGAGTATACATACTTCGATGGAATTAGATATAAGTTATTATATGTTATAAGAGCTGTTGATAAGTTGTTTAAAAAATTATTTATATGTTTCCGATTTGAGTTTTCTTCCAGAAAGTATTATGTTGTCGGTCCGTTTATTCAATACTTTTTTTTTTAACGTCAAGGAATTGTATACAGTAAAGCACCATATCTTATGTCAATATTTGAAAAATTATGAATAAATTGTATTATTCCAATTCAATGAATCTTTTGTATCTGTTTTTGTAGTTATCTTTGGAACGTTCTCGTTCGACAATGCCATTCATAATTGCTTGGAGCATTAGCAATAATATATAGACATTTTTTTCCCTATTTGCAATTATATTACCTGTCACTATATACATATTATATATATATAATATATATATATATATAATATATATATTATATATATATATATATATATATATATATATATATATATATATATATACATCTGGTATACCATTTTGCGTCCTTTCATAAAACAACCTTATTGCGTCCCCCAGAAATACGCTACTTAGGACGAATCTGATTAAAGTATATTAATCTACGCAAAAAATTGAGTAGATCCCTCGTTTCAGATCTCCAATATCTTCAAAAATAAGAAAAGAATATACATGTACCATATGACGTATTTCCATCTTGCTATCATTATTGCGTCCAGTGCATATACTGCGTTCACATTCTGAACAGTATTCCGTCCAAGTTTTATTCGTTCTTTCATACTCAGCATGTTATGGCGCCCAGCGCTGTTGCCGAGTTCATCAATTTTCCTGAATATCCTTATATTTGAGAATATTCGACCATAATGACATTATTTCAAAGGTCATACATGCTGATCAAAGGGGCAAAGCTTCGTTAATAACTCGTTAGTAACTATTTGCAACCTAAAAATTTTGTTTGTAACCTCACCTTCAATGAAAAAATGACACCCCTAACATGCGAAGTTAGCACCCACGTTTTTGATAATATGATAATTTTTTTTTTCATTTCGTTAGTTACTCGTGAGTAACTCTTTGTAACATCAAAAATTTTCGTTTGTATCTCAAAGGATACTGAGAGAGAAACACCGCATTTCTGCTGGGTACTAACTTTCACGGGCATCCACATTATCGAAAATTTAGAAATGTTGTTTTCTTTTCTTCGTTAGTAACGTCGTTAGTTATAATTTGTAACATAAAAATTTTCGTTTGTTACCTCAAGGACACTGACAGAAAAAAAACACCATATATCGATAGGCAATCCAAGTTGAGAATACTAAAGAAAATTTGCGAATTGTTTGCAATTTTTCCTTTGTCGATTGGGATAAAACAGGAATTGAGTGTTACAAATAGTTTTTTAACGAAGAACTACCAAGAGCAAAAAAATTTAGAATATTTGAAAATGTGGGTCGTAACTTCACATATTAGGGATGCCATATGGTAACAATCTAGAAATTTTTATGTTACTATAACGAATTGCAAAACAGATTTTAATTTTTCGAAAATATTGGGTGCTGACTTCGGTATGTTAGATAGTGTCACTTTTTTCATTGAAGAATAGGTTTACTAACGGAAATTTTCATGTAACAAATAGTTACCTAATGAGTTACTATGGATTGAAACAAAAAATGTATAACATTTTCGGAAATGTCCGTGAAGTAAGCAACCAGCGGAATGCAGTATTTTTCTCTTAGTATCCTTGAGATACAAACAAAAATTTTGAGGTTACACATAGTTACTTACGAGTTACTAAACGAATGAAAGAAAACATTTTTCACATTTTCGAATATGGGGTGCTAACTTCGCATGTTAGGGGTGGCATTTTTTCATAGAAGGAGAGCTTACAAACGAAAATTTTTTCAGTTGCAAAATAGTTACTTACGAGTTACTTACGAATGGAAGAAACATTTTTCACATTTTCGAATATGTGGGTGCTAACGTCGCATGTTAGGGGTGGCATTTTTTTTATTAGAAGGTGAGGTAACAATGAAAATTTTTAGTTGAAATAGTATACTACGAGTTACCTAACGAATGAAAGAAAAATTCTTTAATTTACGAGAATGTGGGTGCTAACTTTCGCATTTTCAGGGGTGTCTATTTCCCATCGAAAAGTTTGATGCCCAGCGAAATGTGGTATTTTTCTCTATCAGTATCCTTGAGTTACAAACAAAAATTTTGATGTTACAAATAGTTACTAACCATTGGTAAAAAAATTTCATCATTTTCGCGAATACGGCTGCTAACTTCGCATGTAAGGGTGTCATTTCTTCATTAAACATTTACAAAACAAAAGTTTGTATGTTACAAATAGTTACTAACGAGTAACTAAACGAATGAAAATGAAAATTTTCTACATTTTCGAAAATGGTTGGTGCCAACTTCGCAATTCTACTTGTGTTTATTTTCGCCATTAAAGGTTAGGTTACAAACGGAAATCTTTATGTTACAAATAGTTACTAACGCTGGAGTTTCCGATCGTATTTTTGTTTTTCGCGAAAAATTGAAAAGTGGATGCTGCCTAGAAGTTAGCGCTTAGCGGAATGCGGTGTTTTTCTATCTGTATCCTTGAGGTACAAACGAGAATTTTTAGGTTACAAACAGTTACTAAGGAGTTACTAAACGAATGCAAAAAAAATTTTTCTTCATTTTCTAAAATGTGGGTTCTTTTTTCACGAATACTGTGAATCATCATTCTACTCCTAGTTTTAATGACAAGTTTTCAACATTTTTTTCACAAATTCCAAATAAAAAATTGAGTATATTTTCGTTATCATCATTGAATGCAAAGCTTTATATCAACATTCAATATTTCAAACTTTTCAGATATATGCTGAAATAATTTGGAGGCCATTCGTAGGCGCATGGTGAAAAGTTTTCACGAAAATTTTAAATGTTACAACAATTAGTAACTAACGGAAATCAAAGAAAAATTTTCATGTTTTTTGAAAATATGGGTGCTAACTTCGCATTTTGGAGGTGGTATTTCCCCATTGAAGGTTGGGTTACAAACAGAAATTTCGATTGATAACAAAATAGTCACTAACCGTGATCTCTTCAATGGGTATTTTGTTTTTCGCGAAAATCGAAAGGTGGATGCACCGTGGATGCCCATCGATATATGGTGTTTTTCTGTCAGTGTCTTGAGCTACAAACGAAAATTTTCATGTTACAAATAGTTACTAACGAGTTTCTTACGAACGAAAGAAAAATTTTCTTTATTTTCGAAAATGTGGATGCCGTGAAGTTAGCAACCCAGCAGAATGCGGTATTTTTCTCTCAGTATCCTTGAGGTACCAAACGAAAATTTTTAGGTTACAAATAGTTTCTTAACGCGTAGCTCACGAATGCAAAAAAAAACTTTCTTCATTTCGAAAATGTGGGTGCTAACTTCACGGACACGAAAGTATCACTCGTTTACGTTTTCAACTATTGGGCTATTTGTTTCAACATATCTCGTTTTTATACGGTGTAGATCAAAATATTTTCTTTAAATTGAAGCTTGATAATTTCTCTAAAATGTCTGTTTGCTTTCTTTTGTGTTTTTTTTGTATATTGTGAGCATAACGATGTATTTCCATAAAATCTGGACCAAACAATTTTATTTCAGTGATATTCTCCGTCAATTTTGGATAGATAAATTCATGCAATTTTGAGGATACATGGACAATATTATTTTGGCAGGGCAAATAGTTTTTTTTCTTTATTTGTCGCTCCTTGATTTGAGAAAAAAAATCATTTAGTAGAGAGCACCTACTTGATGATTATTTGATAATTTCATTTGAAGAATCACGGGGCAACAAATAGGAAAAAGATAACTATTTGCTCTGCAAAATGATATTGTTCATGTATCTTGAAAATTTCATACATTGATCTCAAAAATTTGACGGAGATATAACTGAAATAAAATCGTTCGTCCAGATTTTTTATGGAACACATCGATATGCACACAATATAGGAAAAGAAACGGAAAATAGGAAAACACACATTTTAGAGAATTATCAAGCTTCAATCCAAAGAAAACATGTTTGATTTACGCCGTATACAAACATGAGATATGATGAAAGAAACAGCTCAATGGTTGAAGGCAACGTAAACAAGAGATACTTACTTCCCCTTAAAACAAAAATTAAGACCGTTCGAAAAAAAACATAATTCAAAAATTTCGAATCAGTAAAACCTATAATTCATGAACTCTAACTAAAATACCAAAACGAAGTGCAAGGCGAAATATTTCCTACAATCCAACCAAATCGGATGCCAACGAAGCATCAAGAAACAAATAAGAGATTGTTGAAAGCCGAAGTGAACTTGAATCGAGAAGATTTAAAATATTCCAGATGTGACGACCAACCTGCATATATTCTTGTGCACTGATGCCAGATCGGGGGACGCAACATTGTATTTCAAATGAAAATGTATATTTGGATGTATATCAGATTTCACCCTTTACAGCGCCCCGAAGCAGAATTTTGCGTGAACTAAATATAACTATTGCTTTTCATGGAGCGCACGTTTACTGCGTCCTCGAACACGAATTTGGAAATGCCGTAACTCAGTCATCCAATTATCAATGAATTTTATAGCTTTCTCAAGGGTAGCACTGATAGCCCTCTACATTTAGCGGCAACTCTATAAGCGGAACCCTTGAAACTTAAGAAGATATTGTCGAAAACAATGCTGCGTCCGGTATACGGACGCACTATCAATGCAGGACGCAACTGTGTTAATGTGGCAATGTCAATGTATGGACGCAATATTGGTACGCTGGATGATATATATATAATATATATATATATATATACATATATATATATATAAGTATATATATATATATATATATATATATAGATATACATATATATATATATATATATTATATATATATATATATATATATACATATATATATATAACTTATTATGTATATATATATTATATATATATATATATATATATATATATATATATAATATATATATATAGATATATAATTATATATATATAATAAGTATTACAAATATATTATATATATATATATAATATATATATTATTATATATATATATATATATATATATGATATATATTATATATATATTATATATATATATATATATTTTATATATATATATAATATATATATATATATATATATATATATATTATATATATATAAGTGTAGTGTATTTTTTTTATGAAAATAAAAATTTTAAGGGGGTGCAACCTGTAGGCTCAGATCGATGTTTTTTTACATTATATTAACGTCTTCGAACATTGAACGATGTTCGAAAGTCATTGTGCGCATGGCTTGGAAATAATGTATCGGTGATTGAGTCAATGTCCTGAGTTCCTTAATTCAATGACTGCAGTTGATCGGTTGATGTACAGAAAACATTAATATCATGCTGGATGTTGATTGAATGATACACAATTGTCATTAGTAGAATGTACTTTGTTTTGAAATCCAGGTGATGAAATTAACGCCTTTCGGGGATTGATATAATCACTTGAACATCAAGCAATTAATAATAATACATTGAATCAATGAACTAGAGCATCGGTTGAAAATTGATGTCCGAATACATTATCACAATGGTTTTATTCATTATATTCACGTACGTTTTTCGTTCTGTGTTCATAACTCGAAACATGTCGACTATCCTTTACTGCTAACTACAGTATCTCAATATTTTTATATAGTGAAACTTAAGGCATGTGTGTTCAATTTTAAAGTTTAAACTATATATAATAATATATATATATATATATATATATATATATATATATATAGTATATATATATATATTATATATATATATATATATATATATATATATATATATATATGAATATATATATATATATATATTATATATATATATATATATATATATATATATATATATATATATATATATATATATATATATATATATATAAATATATAAATAATATATAAAATAGTGGTACATGAGTTCAAAAACGACGAATCTAAACTATTCTCAACATTTTTTGACTTTCGATACATAGCTACAACAATGTACGAGTATTTTCCCCAAAACGAGTAAAAACCGAACTGATATAGTGGTTAATGATGGGGGATAATGGCAGCGATACGGCGTCGTCTTTTTCGACCTTTTGACGGACACAATTTAGCCTTGACAACAAGACGACGTTCGCTACGTTTACCTTCCGCGGCGGTTGTAATTCGCGCCATTCGTTTCCACTTCCTGGTTTCCGTTAGTGCTCGTCTCGCCGTGCACTTGATCTCAATGCGAGCACAGAGCGGGACCTTTTGTGCTTTACACTGTCTGAGAGCGTCCCCTGACGTAAGGTCAGGGGCGGCTTATGTCGCATGATCCATGAATTGTTTAACA
Source organism: Cynegetis impunctata (assembly GCA_030704885.1). Lineage (NCBI taxonomy): Eukaryota > Metazoa > Arthropoda > Insecta > Coleoptera > Coccinellidae > Cynegetis > Cynegetis impunctata. The sequence continues at coordinate 908 of JARQZK010005137.1, read as the reverse complement.
CGTTATCATAATTGTGAATTGTTGGAACGAAGTTCCTTACAGCTGGCTTAGAGGAGATAGGGATTTCGCTGCGCGACCAAACTGAAAATAAAGTGAGACTAAAAACGTAACGATAAAACCGTAAGAATGTGACTCGCACAAGGGAGTAGCGTATAATACATTTCTCTTTCTCCCTCTTTCTTTCCGTTCTCTCATCCCTTTCTTTCTGATCCCACTCCGCCACGCCAATCACCAATGCATAGTATATACTCTGAATGCATGTACAAGCAACGCGAAAGCGTCATGAGCCGTCGCGACACCTGGCAGATGTGAAACATCGAAATTATTTTGTATTAGTTATATGCATAAAAGAACAGATTACGACAGGAATCAGATATGGCATAATGAAAAGATAAAGCTTCAAAAATTTGTTCCATAAAATGATGACTACGTATAGTAGGTTTATATTCCATTATATAGCGTGGCGATACGTTACACTCTCGTTATATCACCCTCTTGCGTCTGTGTTTCACGTTGCATTGACATTGCGAGACTAAAAGCGTGACGGAAGTAGACTGACTAAAGTCACGCTTTTTAGTTAACACAAGCGAATATTGAATACCTTTCTCTTTCTCCCTCTTTCTTTCCGTTCTCTCATCCCTTCTCTTTCTGATCCCACTCCGCCACGTCAATCGCCAATGTTTTATATGTACTCATGAATTCATGTACAAGCAACTCGAAAACGTCAGATGTGAAACACCGAAATAATTATAGGTATATAAGTTATATGTATAAAAGAACAGATTACGACATGAATCAGATATGGCATAATGAAAATGAAAAGATAAAGCTTTACAAATTTGTTCCATAAAATAATGACTACGTATTGTAGGTTTAGATTAAATTATTTAGCGTGGCGATACGTTATT
>JARQZK010005136.1:380000-385728 GCA_030704885.1 Cynegetis impunctata | reverse complement strand
GATCCGAGGCCGGGCGCAGCCGTCATCTCTCGTACCCCCACCAATGTCGATCGTATCCGCACGTTGGTAACATCAGACCGTCGGTTAACACTCCGAGAGTTGTCCTACAAGTTAAACATCAATAAGGAAACCATTAGGCCAGATTTTACACGAGGAGCTAGACATGAGAAAGATTTGTGCAAAGATGGTTGCCGAAAATGCTCACGTTGGACCAAAAACACCTTCGAATGTCCATCTGCAGTGACCTTTTAGAGAAAATTGAAAGACAGATGGGAGGGACTGGATGAGTACTGTGGTAACCGGAGATGAATCTTGGATATTCGAGTACGATCCCGAAACGCGTAGACAGAGTCAGCAGTGGTGGAACGCGGGGGGGGGGCGCCCGAAGAAAGCCAGGATGTCCAAATCGAAAATGAAGTCCATGCTCGTAATTTTCTTTGATATCAAAGGCGTAATTCATCGGAATACGTTCCAGAGGGACAAACAGTGACCGGACTGTACTACCAAGGTGTCCTTGAGCGGCCCGTATTTTCCGCGTGAGGCCCGAACTCGCGGAGAATGGTTGGCTCTTGCATCATGACAATGCACCTGCACATTCGTCGATACGAATTCGCGAGTTTTTTAGCCAAAAAAAGCATCGCAACGTTGCCGCACCCCCCCTACAGCCCCGACCACGCTCCTGCGACTTCTTCCTATTCCCAAAGATGAAGCAGTACCTGAAGGGGACCCACCACGGCGGTGTACAGGAGGCGAAAGAAGCTGCGACGGTGGCGCTGAAACACCCTAACTGAAGACGACTACCGTGGGTGCTTCGAGGCGTGGGAGCGGAGGTGGAAGCGGTGCGTGGAACTCCAAGGAGACTACTGTTAAGGATTATGATCGAAATTTCGCCGAAAATTAATTTAGCTGCCCCTCGGAGCTCGATTCCGGGTTTCAAAATTGCCATACCTCGTATTCTTGTTCTGTCCGCCTCTTTCACAAATTTTGAGAGTTGGGTTTTAAAGCTCTTCAATAGAAGTTTCATCGATTATTCTTTGTGACTGAATAATCTCGGTGCCAAATAGGAGTAACTTTTTCGACCTTTTGTTTAATATGCTATTGGTCACAATATTTATTCTTCCATCTAGTCGTGTATCTGTGGTTCTGAGTAGTGAGTTCAATTTCACTAATTCATTAAAATTTAAATTTTAATAATCTAACCATGCTTCTCCGAAGGATACATAGATCAAAAAGGCGCACAAAAGTATCCTGTGAAAAGTCACGACTGGCTGCCTCGGGGAGAAACTCACTATGAATACAATATTTCATTAGAGTACTAGGACACGCTGGGGCGCAAGGATAAATCTCAGTCTGGGCCCCTTACGGCCCCCACGGGTCAAATTCAACTGTCCTCGGCGCGGCTACTCCAGCCGTACGAGACCGTAGCCAGGATGCGTTCGTCTATCCTCCTGTGTAGTTAGCGGAACGACAGAATAAAATTCGTTAGAGGAAGTTCGAAACGTTTTATGGTGGCTCATCTGGGAAGAGAACTGAGCACTATGATTTATCCAGCAGTCGAAAAATGAGAGTTAATACAGAACTAACGTTTTGTCTGATGATAGTTAAGTATGTGAGTTGGAGGATTCTCAAATTTTGGTTACTTTTCACATTTGTACATCGATGGATCCCTAGTTACTCTCATTTGAAACTGCCACATGAAAATCTTTATTACCGTTATATCGCCTTGAATGATAAGGGCATGCGTAACCTGCAATAAATGTTCATATATATATATATATATATATATATATATATATATATATATATATATATACATATATATAATCTACTATAAACTCCTCGAATCAGTGGAGGATTTAAATATTTTCAAATTCTGCCGCCTCTACCGACCCACCGACCCTTACAATACGATACTCTAGTTCACAATCATATTAATTATAATTTTTATGTACAAATTATTTTAACGCAAACTTATGTGCCGAATTTGAGTAGCAACATTTGTAACAGACTATCGAAAAATAACGTTCAAACAATTGAAGACATTCTTGGTCAATAATGAAGAAAAATCTAACATCGGAGAAAACAGTAGTATTTACAAATTATTTTGCGACGAATTTCCTGCTTTCTATATTGGACAAACAGGAAGGAATATAAACATTCGTGTTGAAGAACATGAAATGTCAATTTTACAAAATAAAAATACCACTGGCTTCTCCGAACATTGTGCAAATTAAATCATTTCCTGGATTTCAACAAAACCCAATTGTTACATTCATGTAACAAAGGAAAGCACCTTGACCTTCTTGAAATTCTCTAAATAAGTTCCGCCCATAACAAAAAATTACCCCTTGTAAACGAACAAATTGATTTTCAGGTATCACCTCTGCTTTTGTCTGTTTTATGAAATAAGATGTAATACTCTCCTGTACTCAGTCTTGATAATGAGTTCATAACTCGAAACATGTCGACTATTCGTTACTGCTAAATACAGTATCTAAATATTTTTATATAGGGAAACATAAGACAAGTGTGTTTTATTTTAAAGTTTATACTTTATTCTTTATGATGTTTCACCAAGTGATGTGCGAGAATTCAATCTCAGTTATCATTAATTATATCGTCGGATGAAATCTTGTAGAATAGTTCTGACTCTATGCACAAAAGTGCTAAAGCGTTTAGCTTTTCTTATCTCAAGGTAGATCTTAGATAATTTTTCATCCGTTTTCAGCAAGAAAAGCTTCTCTTGCACGAACAGAGCTCACATAAAGTATTAAATTTCACATTATTGAGCCTAAAAATTAAATACCAGATAGATCTAACTTTGGTCGTAATACGGGCAGCTGACCTGTTTAAATGTTATAAGAGGTTTACATACAATCATATACATCAAAACGTCGGGATCTGAAGAAAACTTGATTTTCGAAAATCAGTGTGAAAACAATATATTTTGAATTTTTGAAAATTTTTTGGCGGCAACCACAGCGCATGTTGCCAAAAGATGCTATGTTTAAGGTTGAAAATAAATTAAAAGATTTAGTATTCATCACATGCAAGCAATGTTATTTTAGCGTTTTTCTCGAAACCGGTAAGATTTATCGAAACAAAAGTGGTATACTTTTTTTTTATGTCAGAAGGTTCGTAGAATAAAAATATTTAGTCAAAAGTTGCATATAGTGTAACACAAAAAAGTTGGAAACATTTAAATGAAAGTAAATGCTCGTATCTGGCGCCCTCTTCAAAATGAGAAAATACGTTGGGAAAATTTGGTTTCCTCGTCCCGATAAAGACCCAAATACGAGATTTCGTCGAAATATTATGAGCGTGGCAAAACGTAGTGATAAAATCTAACTTTAACAACCTGTAACTACGTTAAAATCATTTTTCGAAAAAATGTTATAGGAAGAGGTACCATTTATTTTCGGACTAAAATTCTCCCCTGAATTTTTTGCTCATCATTTCCGGTTCCGGATACCCTATTTATATATATATATATATATATATATATATATATATATATATATATATATATATATATATATATATATATATATATATGATATCTATATATAAAAATGAATCCTTATTTCCCTTGGTCACACCATCACGCTTGAACGGCTGGACCGATTTCACTAATTCTTTTTTTTTGTGTTTCTTATTGTCAGAAGAAGGTTCTTATGAAAGAAAAAATAAAGAAAATTGCGCGGGAAATTAGAAAATTTCAGAATACTTAACCACCATATAAAATTATTTCTAATCTATGTCATTTTTATTTTGTCATGACTTAGAATAGAAAAATTCATATTACTCTCAATTGTTCACCCTTCTACGATCAACCCCTATTTTTGCATCGCGATTTTCATTTTTTTTTATTTTATCCACAGATCTGCAATAGGGCTGCAAGATGGCAATCGAAAATAACAATAGTCGGTTTGAGAATAGGTCGTAATATATTTCAAGTCAGATAGATTGATAGATAGATAGTTAGATAGATAGATAGAAAGATAGATAACTAGATAGATAGGTAGATATACATCGGCAGATAGATGAATAGATAGAAAGATAGATAGATAAAAATTATTTATATGGCAGAACGTTTGCCCGGTCAGATAAATTGATAGATAGAATGATAGATATATAGATGGATAGAAAGATAGATAACTATCTAGATAGATAGATAGATAGATATATAGTTAGATAGGTAGATATACATCGGCAGATAGATGAATAGATAAAAATAATTTATATGGCAGAACAACGTTTGCCGAGTCAGCTAGTATATATATATATATATATATATATATATATATATATATATATATATATATATATATATATATATATATATATATATATATATATATATATGTGTATATTTAAATTCTTAATTTTTACCTGTTTATCGTATTCATTCCAAGAGATATCAATTATTGGTATAACAGGTTCATTTCAAACATTACATTTTAAAATTAAAATTCATAGGACGTTTCAATGGAGTTTCCATCTTCATCAGCAGAATGTTCGTCGGTAGTTGTCACAATACTACTTGTACAAGTAGTATTGTGACTACACTGTATATATGTATATGTATATGTATATGTATATATATATATATATATATATATATATACATATTTAAGGTGCAATTTTCTTGGGTTTAGAGCACAGTAAAACATAATGAAGAATTGTGACTGATTTTAAAATGTATTTTTAGATGTAAATGTCCCAGCCATATCTATGTTATAATCTTGAAAAAGGCTTATATACGCCGAAACATATGTCGATTACAAGGATTACAAGTAATAAAATCTGAATACCTAAAGTTTTACTGTGCTCTAAACCCAAGAAAATTGCACCTTAAATATATAAAATATAGCACAAGAAATTCTACCTATCGTATATATATATATATATATATATATATATATATATATATATATATATATATATATATATATATATATATATATATATATATATATATATATATATATATATATATATATATATATATATATAAATAGTTTAAAAGAGGCACTCACTGAATAAATTCTGAATGAATTCAGAGAGGACACCATTTTTTTCTACCGAAATTTGCATGCTTACTTGACATTGTCATATTAATGTTTTTATGACGTGATATTTTCATAATACAAGATATACTAGAGCGAAATATAAATCGTAATGGAGTTCTCAAGCAAACCCATTTAGTCGTCTACAAATATTCCCGAATCACGCATTCCCACTTTTTTATGTAAACTTTGATTATGTCTAATTCCAACATTTCTACTTAGGCGTGACTGAAGTTGTTCGAGATTTCTTTATTGTTTTCGTTTTAATCAAGTTATGTTGCCCCCGCGACTTTCTTTTGAGGAATATAATTCTGTTGCACAACGATTTTACAAATCTATTTGCGTTGGGAAAGTTCATTTGCGAAATTGCTTCTATTTAAAAGGCTCAACTTCAATTTCGTTCACAGCATTCCTAATGCTTTTTAGAGCACGCCGCTTTCTTTTATGTTTTTAGTGTTTTGTTGTCGATTTGGTCTAACGTTCAAATTGTTTTGTAAATAAGGAACTTCAAATTATGTAGCTCAAAGGGAATGACGATTTATGAGTTCCATTCTGTGAACAAACGAAAGACTAACGAATTTAATCCACTACCAAAAAAGGGAGAATTATTTTTTATATACATAATTTCGTCTTGCAAAGCTCATGATGAAAATGATCTT
>JARQZK010005136.1:347500-375000 GCA_030704885.1 Cynegetis impunctata | reverse complement strand
TGTTCATACTGAAATATAGAAGTAGTTACCATGGAAATTACTCTTTTATGACAAAAGTAAAATAATTTTAAAGCTGGTTTTGTTTGATTCGTTGTATTTTATATAGCTATTAATATAACGAGATTATTATGCGATTTATAATAGTCGAGGACATTGCTAGGTGACGAGGCGACAGCCGACTCACCTAGAAATGTCTGAGACGGTTTTAAATCGCTAATAATCGAGTTACATTCAAAGCTTTATCGTATCATTGACAACGGCGATGTGAAAATAAAAGCAACAAGATTTTATGTCATTTCATTTCGGCATTTCAAAAAGTCATTAAAACCATGCAAGATTTTTATATTCCTGACGATATATTAGCTGCAGCCAACACTATAAGGTTGGACTTGCTTCCGGATAATTCTAAAATCCATTATAAAAAATAATATCGGCAGTTTAGTGAGTGGCGAAACAAACAACATATTCAAGGTGCAGAAGAAACGGTGTTGTTGGTGTATTTTGCAAAACTCTCTGAGAAATATTCTGCCTCATCCTTATGGCCGAAATATTCCATGTTAGAACTTAAGGAATGTGTGGAAAACGATAAATATGGCGCTTTAATACGTTTCATCAAGAAGAAAAATGTTGGATATACTGCAAAAAAGTCAAAAGTATTTACAAGAGAACAAGTCAACGAATTTTTGTTTTTTGTCCCAGATGAGGAGTTTTTAATGATGAAAGTTGCTTTTTTAATTGGAATTGGAGGAGCCTAACGAACTAATGAATTAGCGAAGATGACCACTACACGGAAGATGACGTTTTAGAGGACAAGCAGACGCTATCGGCAAAGGTGTATCCATCAAGATTGAAAACTGTCAAAATATTGTTTTATATGTTCATCAAAACTAGTTCTAATATTATTTGGTATCTAACGTATTATGCTTTCGTAACTAACGTATTATATTATGGTAACTAATCTATTATGAGTAACTAAGGTTTTATGTAGGTTTTGATGCGTTTATGATCTTAATAATTATTAATAAAGATTCAGTATAAAAATGTCATAATCTTCAATGATACGATAAAGGAATTAAAAAAGAATTAGTAAACATGAACACTGATAGTGATTATTTGTTGTCTTGCACGACTCCTGAACTAGTAGAAGCCGCGAACGGGGCTTCACTTAATTTACTTCCGGCGAAATCCAGAGAGAAGTATGAACTTGCGTACCAACGCTTCATAAATTTTTGTAGAAAAAACAACAGTGTATCCTTTTCTGAGAATGTACTGATGGCGTATGTTGCTGAATTGGCTAAAACAATGAAATCTTCGACGTTGTGGGCACATTATTCCATAATTCCATCAACTTTGTCTGTTAAAAATAATATTAATATTGCCCAGTACCAAAAACTGAGAGCAGTTTTAAAACGTCAAGCTACAGGATACAAAAAATGTAAATATTAACAACAATTATAAAAATTAAAACCATACTTTGTTTCATTTTAATGTAATAATCCATTTGTTACATTACCGCACGCTACAGCAGTGCGGTAAGAATATTACCGCACTGTTATTTTCTAATTGCTTAACAACTGACCACTATTCTGGAATGTTGAGCTTTTCGCATAGAAAACAGGTCAAAATAGTGTCACTTTTCCCACGATCGGAGAAAAACAATTTTATTTTTATGATCGTTTATTTGAACAAAAGATAAACTAATGACAATAATTTAATACCTGTCAATAACTCGCTACCGTAACGGCTGAAGTAAGAAAGAGGTGCCAGACGTGCATTAGGAACAAGGGAGAACAGTTGGAATACATTTTTTTTTATCTCGAGGGACCTACAGTTTAACGTCGGTTCCGAACGGCCAATGGGCTTTCGAACGATGTACATTACCCAACAATTTATCTTTATAAATAGAACCACTAAATTCTGGACATACACAACACCCAAGAGCAAGGTGGGACTCGAACCCACATCCTCGGCTTACAAGCGGCACACCTTACCGAACAAAAATTATAACTAGAGAACAGTTATAGATTAAATTATTGTTAGTAATTGAACTTTTGTTCAAATAAACGATCATGAAAATAAAATTGTTTTCCTCAATAAGTCCGAACGATTTCCGTCTTTCTGAAGGAATATCCGCAATTGGAAGCAGAAATGTTTTTTTCTTATCAATGTGTAGCATACCGTCAAAAACTTCATTGAGTAAAGAAGTTTTTAAAGGAGAGTGAAGATCTCAATTGATGTTACTTTTTTCAACATTGAATTTTTAAGTTGATTCACTTTCACAAAATCACTGGATTTTGTGGAATAAAAATCCTCGTATGCGCCTTTGGTACCAACAGTTGTAATGAAAACTATTAACTACTCGTATTTTAGTGGGGTCGGTTAACTAAAAATTCTATCAAAATATTTCACATCTGGCAACCACTGCTCTCTTTTGGATTCTGATAGTACATGGGTAGACGCGTTAAAAAAGACCGGGACACAAATTTTTCTGACCCTCTAGTGGCGTTGATGATGTAATCAATATGGCCACCATCGTTTTGTAACACTCTTTTAAATTTCCCTGTATAACTCGGATTTTTGTTAGAATATCAACCGATATTATCAGTGATTATTAATGAGGAGAAAATGCGCTTTTCAACGGTATAAAAAAATTATTGACAGCTTTGTAATTATAGAAATAATTGTAACATAATCATTTTTTTTTGATTAAATTTTGGTTTTTGTCGAAACATTTTGCTAAATATCTCGAAACCTGTTGCATATAGCTGAAAATTGGTGAAATACTTTTTGTTTGCCAATAAATTTGCTTTCAAACGGTGTACCTGACTTCTATTTTCTAACAAACAGTTACTGAAAATGTGCCAAAACAGTGTAGCATTGCACAGTTATGGCATCAATGTAATTTATATGGGTTCAGTAAAGTGAGCGGCTTTATGACTGTTCAAGTAGGAAAAGTAATTTTTAATTTTTGGTATATATCAAATAAATTGCATCTTGTTCAAAGCAATTGGCACTTTCTTTTTCGTTTTAAAATCAGTGACATGAGGATATCTAAGATAACTGTAAGATACGCTTCATTCATTAGGTACAAGAATGAGAAATAAGAGAATCTATAATACAATATTATTATAACTTAATATGCAAATTAAGTATACATAAATATATATATATATATATATATATATATATATATATATATATATATATATATATATATATATATATATATATATATATATATATATATATATATATATATATATATAATTATATTGTAATATACACTGATAATATTGGTTGGTATTTCAACAAAAATCCGAGTTATACAGGGAAATTTAAAAGTGAGTTATAAAACTATGGCGGCCATATTGATTACATCATCAACGCCACTAGAGGGTTAGAAAAATTTGTGTCCCGGTCTTTTTTAACGCTTCCACCCATGTACTATCAGAATCCAAAAGAGCGCAGTGGTTGCCAGATGTGAAACTTTTTTTAGCTATCACACCCCACTATTTGAACAAGCACACACTACAGAATATTCAGTTGAAAATTGGGCTTTTACAGGTATTAATAAAAAACTTATGAGGGTTTGAAGGCGGATTTTTGGGTAATTTGAGAAAAAAATTTAAAAAATTATATCTCAACCGTGAGTCTCAGGACCCAGGGTCCAAAGAGAAAAGGTAGCAAATGACCCCAGCCATAACCCAAAATTTTTTTTTGCTTCATGTGCCAAACACTCTGTATAAATAGAGATAATTACAGTACATTTTTCGAATTCAAAGTTGTAAGGTTATTTTGAAAAAACTTCTCATGAAAAGGATATTTTGTTGATACGATTGATATTCATGCCCTCTAAGACAAAATTCGGTGCTATAAGTTTGGTAATCCCTAAGATGATATACAGAATATGCAGAGAGCATTAAGTCTATTAGCAAAAAATGTTTTTCTTGCCTGAATGAGCATGCGTCAAGTGAACTGTGTTGAAAATACCCTTCCAGATGAAGCATTTGAGTCGAAAAATAAGATCACGGGATTCTCAATCGATCAGTACATTCTCTGCTTCTGCTGGAGTTGGCAAACTTTCGATTGGGCAAAATGAACAGGAAACGGCATGAAGTATGAATTTAATGTTGCGGAAAATAATGACGAATCGACGCTGTCTGTTGCTCATAACAGCTAATGCGGGAGTCGTTTATTAATTTCGGGAACTTGAAAGTTTCCGAGACCCGTAGTTCATTAATCCATGTCTCACCTAACACTTCCGCGTTTCGGAAATAGCATAATTCCATGTAGTGTGAATGTTCTTTCCGTTTTCGAGAATTTTTGAAACTTGTTATGGTATTACATTTATGAATATTAAAATTATATGAAGTTTAAACTTTGAAATAAAACACACTTGGCTTGAGTTTCACTATATAAAAAAAATATTTAGATACCTACTGTATTGAGCAGAAGAAAAAATATTCAATTCTGATAATAATTTAATTACTAACATTTCATTGTGGAGGCGGTATGTAGATGATATTTTTTGTATTTAGACTGGTACAGATAGGCAGTTAGATCATTTCCTCAAATATATAAAAACTTTCTAAAACTCGATTCAATTTACAAAAGAAGTAGAAAACGAAAACGGCTCCTAGAATTTCTTAGACGTTCAGATTGCTAGGAATTTGAATTCTCATACTTTCAACATATATAGAAAACCAACCTTCACAGATACTTTAATCCACAGGAACAGTAACCAACACATGAAAATAGAAATCAGTGCTTTGCTTTTCATTTGTTCATACATAGGTTGTTCACTATTCCATTATCGAAACAAATTTTCAAACAGAAGTTAATACAATTAAATTATTAGCCACCACTAATGGTTACAATGAAAATCTTATCGAAAAGCTCATTGGGAAGAAACGAATAAAGTATCTGTTGCATTCAATATACCCCACGCAAACTATTAATGAAGAACAAAAATACTTCCCAATAAATTATGTGCCGAATTTGAGTAGCAAAATTTGTAACAGACTATTGAAAATGATGGCAATCGAAAATAATAAAAGTCGGTTTGAGATAAGGTCGTGATATATTTCCATGCCCCTAAGTGATTAGGGTGGCCCACCCCAAACATTTTTATAAATTTTTTGGACAAAATTTTTTAATGTTGTTGCATTAAAAAATACATACAACTCTAAATTTTCACCCTTCTATCAACAACCCATATTTTTTAATAGCATTTTAATAATTTAAACAACGTTCGCCGGATCAGATAGATTGATAGATAGATATATAGATAGATAGATAGTAAAATAGATAGATAAAAATAATAATTTATACGGCAGAACAAAGTTTGCCAGGTCAGCTAGTATATAAGTTTATTATATATATATATATATATATATATATATATATATATATATATATATATATATATATATATATATATATATATATATATATATATATATATATATATACAGGGTCGCTGATATGTATGGAAACGATCGATTATTTACTAAAGTAAGATAGCTAACGAAAAATGTTAGGATACAAAAGTTATAGGGTTTTTTAAAATCTATCACACTAAATAAAAATTAAGTTTACAGGGTCAGTCAAAAAGTACCCCCCTATATATTATACCATATTTAAATTTTGCTCAAAATTCTGAACAAAATTTACACAGCACATCATTTCCTAAATTCAACCGTTTTCGAGATATCGAATTTTGAAAATAACCTTTTACTACTCTCTAATTTATTGAAGAAAAAGCACGAAATGATGAATATATATTATGAAAGTCACACAAAGTGGAGTATGTGGATATAATTACAATTTAATTATATTTTTACACGAAATGAAAAAGCATTATTATTCAGAGTTGTTAAAAATGCTGGAAAAAAGTTGTAATAAACAACAAATTCTATTTAATAGGGTGCTCAAAGTGTTTACCATTTACCTCCCGACGGTAAATGTAGTCTACAAAAACAGGCCGACAAATATCTAAGAGTTGAAAGAAAGAATAAGGCATGAAATTTCTACCATTCCTCCTCACATGATTTTAAATTCACTACAAAACTTTGTTCAGCCAGTTCATTACTGTCAGGAGGTAAATAGTAAACACTTTGAGCATCTTATTAAATAGAATTTGTTGTTTATTACAACTTGTTTCCTGCATTTTTATCAACTCTGAACCATTATGCTTTTTTATTTTGTGTTAAAATATAATCAAATTTTAATCACATCCACATACTCCACTTTGTGTGACTTCCATAATGAATATCCATCATTTCGTGATTTTTCTTCAATAAATTAGAGAGTAGTGGAAGGTTATTTTCAAAATTCGATATCTCGAAAACGGTTGAATTTAGGAAACGATGTGCTATGTAAATTTTGTTCAGAATTTTGAGCAGAATTGAAATATATTATAATATATAGGGTGTTCTATTAAAGAAAAAGCAATTTTATTTCTTTAGTTCTTTCTGACTGACCCTGTATACTTAATTTTTATTTAGTGTGATAGATTTTAAAAAACCCTATAACTTTTTGATTTTAACATTTTTCGCTAGCTATCTTACTTTAGTAAATAATCGACCGTTTCTATACATATCAGCGACCCTGTATATATATATATATATATATATATATATATATATAGTATATATATATATATATAATATACATATAAATATATATATATATATATATATATGCATATATATATATATATATATATATATATATATACATACATTATATATATATATATATATATATAATTATATATATATATATATATATGTATATATATTATATTATTATATATATATATATTAAAATATATATATATATATATATATATATATATATATATATATATATATATATATATATATATAATTTTTTGTTATTTTGAATGTTTTTGGTAAAATTGCAAAAATATTAATACGTTTTAGTATATTCAATTTATTTCTTTCTCCAGTTCAACATATACTTCTCTCAATTCAATAAGAACACGGAAAACAGTTTGATGCGGTCGATGCCTCATTGAGTGAAATCATAATTTCTTATCAGTGGCATATCAATTTTAATTTGGCTCAAAAGTCGTCATTCATTCTGTTTCTAGCATGCACCATTGTCCAAACTTTGAAACCGAATGTCATCTACCCCAAAGCCTCATGACAGTACCTGACTTATTGGCCACCAAAATTCGAGGGAAGCTCCATACCGACACAGAAAGAGCCCTCTTCTCTCGAATAAAGCCTGATAACATCATCATGTTCACCTTATCGTACTCGTTCGTTATTTCTATTGTCTCGTCTGAAATTTACGGACAAAGGGTTTACCACTACAGAAGTTTATCTGTCCGTCAAAGAACCCTTAGACGAATCATAGAATATATGAGTGAATAGGAGTCGAAACAAGAGAGCATCCCTTTTCGTTCTATCATATTTTCGGACAAATCTGTAATGTTTGAGGGTTACACAAGAGTAACTTCATTTCAGAGCTTTCCCTTCATAGGAGAAAACATTGTGCTGAAATGTTCAGGTTGTTGTATGAAATAGAGGAAAAACAATCTTTCTCCAGAATGTGAAATGGACGATTCAAATTTTACTCTGGATTTTCGATATAAGTTCAACAATTTTAGTGAATAGAAGTTATAATATAAATAACTGAGATTGAATTCTAGCACACCACTTGGTGAAACATCATAAAGAACTTTAAGATAAAACACACTTGGCATAAGTTTCACTATATAAAAATATTTACATACTGTATTTAGCAGTGAAGGATAGTCGACATAATTCGAGTTATGAACTCATTATCAGGACTGACAGGAGAGTATTACATCTTATTTTATAAAACAGAAAAAATCAAAGGTGATACCTGAAAATCAATTTTTCGATCGAAAAATAACGTTAAAACAATTTGTACAAATAAAAGAAACTTGAAGTCATTGTTGGTCAATAATAAAGAAAAATCTAACATCGGAGAAAACAGAGGTGTTTACAAAATATTTTGCGACGAATGTCCTGCTTTCTATATTGGACAAACAGAAAGAAATATAAACATTCGTGTTGGAGAACATCAAAAGTCAATTTTACAAAATGAAAATACCACTGGTTTCTCCGATCATTGTATAAAATTTAATCATTTCCTGGATTTCAACCGAACCCAATTGTTGCATTCAGGTAACAAAGGAAAGCGCCTTGACCTTCATGAAATTCTCGAAATAAGTTCCGCCCATAACAGTAAATTAACCCTTCTAAACGAACAAATTGAGTTTCAGGTATCACCTTTCGTGTGTGTTATAAAATAAGATTTAATACTCTCCTGTAGTGATCAAGCTAGTTAGTTGAGTACTTAGCGTACGCTGGCTAGTATTTGGGAGGTTTCGGGTCTCAAACCTCGGGGCCGACTGGTCTGCCATGAGTTATTTTCAGAGGTTTCCTCATGGTAATGTAAGTCACTGCTTGCAAACTTATAAGGCGAATGCTGGGCCAGTATTAATCCTCTGAACCCTACTCCCACTTCCTATGTTCCATAAATATCCCGTCTCACCTATCCTTAATGCACTTGTACACACAAGTGTATACTCTGATCTGGCTGAAGGAGTTAATCCCAAACTCAAGCTGCCAGCGTCCCTGACACATACTTCAGGGAGGAATGAAACACGTGTGTTTCCTTTTCCTTTTTTTCTGCTGTAGTCAGTCTGGATAATGAGTTCATAACTCGACTTTACTGCTAAATATAGTACCTAAATATTTTTATATAGTGAAACTTAAGCAAAGTGTATTTTATTTTAAAGTTCAAACTTTATATAATATAAATTCCAAAAAACAATCCTTGTTTCAATATAGAAGGATTCTTGAACTAATTTTATTATTTTGAGGATTACCTATAATGAGTTTTGCAATTTGTAATATTGATGAATATGTTAATATCTTCGAAAGAATATTTGCTTCTGTTACTTTTACCTTGTAAAATATTCTTCTTATATGACAATACTTAGATAATTGTGTTAAATAACATATATCATCCACATATTCGAACTAAGGCCGAAAAATACATTTGCTCAACATACTATGGTAGAATATGAAGGAAATTTGAAACACTAAATAAATCGGCAAACGGGCTTAAGTGTAGCAAGACAATGAATAAATAGAAACCAAAAATTCAGCAACATTTCACAGATGTCAATTCTTCATAGCTGCCAAAAGTTTTCGAAATTAAATAATATAAAAAGTTTGAAAATTCATAAAGCATTATCTGGATGACAAATGAGCGTCAATTTGATTCTTCAAATCGATATACCTGCCTGCATGTTAACGGTATTTAAAATCTTTCGTAATCACCATCAAGTCCGGTGCACACGAATTGCGGTCGATTTTGCGAGAGTGACTGAATTGCGGTCGAAATTTTTGTGCCTACCTGAGGAGTCCTAATCTCCAACCGAACTGCGGTTAGAAACTTATTTAGGGGCAAGAGGGTAAACTGAAAGTAAAAATGTAAATTATAATTTTTATAAAGATATATATAATGTACAAAACATATAGAAATTATGCAATACTACAAACGTACATCTACATACGAATATTTTCGGTTAAACTGTGCTTATGTTCTCCACATTTTTTTGAAAATATAGAGTTCAAAGTATACACTTTTGCACTACACGTTTTGTTGGTACAACACCACACCACTTCACCAGATTTTTTTAAATCTCGATACTTCCGAAACTTTTGATTTTCGAAAATTAGCAAGGGATTGCCACGCTCGCTCAACATATGTTGGAATTCCATACTGTCTCTATGAATTTAAGAGACAAACTAAAATGTTTTGGTGATTACCTTAAATTTATACGTCACCCCTTCCCTTTGAGACAGATTATCATTTTCCTTTTCTTTGAATTTTTGTCAACAACATCGTTAGGCAAATTATTACCATATTTCTGGTTAACCGCCTAATACATGATATGTATTGAGATTTAAGATAAAAAGATTAACCATCCAAGACCCCCGGGACGTAGGGCTTGACCGCAATTCAGTCGTCGAAAACAACCACCTAAGTACCCTTCTACCTGCTTCGAATTTTGACCGCAATTCGTGTGTCTCCATCAAGTCACCTGAGCAAGAGCTACATTTCCTTTATTTATTACTGTTGTAGTCAGTTTATGAATCCGCTGAAGATGTGCAAAAATCAAATTATACATAATAATCTAGATGACCATGGCCAAATTTCATATAATACATAAAATAAACAAGGAAAATTCTTCAATAATTAAATTGAAATTCGATTAAAGTCATGTTTTTGTTTTATTAAATGTCTAGCATATATTGAATCTTCGTTAAGATTTATGTAACTTCGCCAGTGTTCAGTAATCCTTTTTTTGAAATTTCTATGTGTCCGACCTACATATATTTTATCGCAATTTCCTTATTTGAGTTTATAAACTCCCGATTTACTGAGCTTATCTATTTTTGACTTGTTGTTTCTTATGTATATTCCTAGACTATTTCTTGTTCTGAATGCTAAATTGAAATCTAGATTAGAGAAAAAGGATTGTAATTTGTTGGAAGCTTTGCCGAAATAAGTTAAACTAGGTACTATATTCAATCCCTTCTGGTTTGATCAATGGAAATACTTGTGAAATTGCCATTTTATGATTTCCTTATTATTTTGTCTATTATGTTAAGATCATACCCATTATTGACTGCTATCTGCTTGATTATATTAAGTTCTTTGTGGAAATTTTCTTGAGAAAGTGGTGTATTGAAGAGACGATGTATCATACTATTATAGGCTGCTAATTTGTGTTGGAATCCCGGAACAAAAGGTTCAAAATTAAATCTTATGGAAACTTTAGAAATTAATAGGCATAAAAATGCTCAGAAGTTACTTAACAACCAATTGGACGTGAACACCTCCTCCCTTCTCAACCTTTTCAATGATTAAAGGTAGTTTGTTCTTAGAATCCCAGAATGGATTTACCAAATTTATAATTTTACTTTGCAAACCTTGTATTAGATATTTCAGTTTTAGTTTGAAATTCGCACTCGAAGAAGCTGCCCAAGAAGCAATTTATGGCGGAAATCGGGAGCAATTTTCTTGTGCCTGAATTGTGGCGACTCTTTTCAGAGCACTTCTGCCTCAATGCAAATTGTGTCCAAAATGTTCAGGTTTGTGTCGACACATTCCCAACTTAATGTGTCAAAAGGATATGCGTGTCTAAAAAGCGACATTTCAAACACATGTGTTTAAAATGTCTCTTCTTTGTGTCAGTTTGGACTCTTCAAATATATTTAGACAAAGGCGGGTAGACACTTAATAGACTCAAGTTCGTCTGATCTGTTTCTTAACAAGATGTTTTTATTTTGTTACTGAAATGAGTTGCGAAGACACAATAATTTCCATTCGGGTACATTTTAAGCAAAGAGTTTCTTCATTGTTTCTACAATGCGTTTTCCGGTCACATACTTACGTATCCATATAGAAACATTTTACACACATAATTTCCATTTTGTTCCTACAATGTATTTAGTTTATCCGGACAAAGTGTTTGTGAAAACAGCATACGAGAAATGTTAACATGTAATATATAGCGTCTAAATATTCACAGAAATGGTTAAGATAAGAAAAGATGTTGCTCACACTTACCTACTACAGACGTGTAAAAAAAGTCGGAAGAAATTGACTAAATTTATGAAGGTAAGAGCGAGTGTAGTTCAATTTCCAATAGAGAAAAACAACAAAAGGGAAAATATTGGAGTTGCCAATGAAAGTGAAAGAATTCATTTGAATATTTGCCACAAGTTATATAACGATATTGAGGAATCAACCTCTGAGTTTCTAGAAAATACATTCGAAAACAAGGTTAGTGACGAACATTCTGAATATAGAAGCAATGATGTTGAAATGGAAGAACTAAAAACAAAGTTAATGTTTACTGAATCTTTAAAAACATGGGCACTTAAAAATAAAGTTGCACATTGTGCTTTAAATGAGTTACTGCTGTTATTAAGACAATCTAATCGTAATTATCTGCCTAAAACTAGAAACCGTTAACTCAACTAGAATCAAGCTTCAACATCGATGGCCTCCCAGTATGTAACAGATCCAAGCCACAATTGTGGCCTAATCTATGTAAAATTAACAATACGGTTAAAATAAGTAAACATTCGGAAGCAAAAGTAACGTTAAGTTTCCCTCCATGTAAATAAATCAATAAAAAGTGAGGTTATGAAGTACGGATGTTTTCGAATCTCGGCCGCATTTCAGACAGAATCTTTCCGAAATGTGCCGACTGCTAAATAAAAAGACACAGTTTGGCCATAATGAACTTTGGTGCCTTACAAGTTGCTGAAATGCGTCTGTGTGACTTTTTAGTCATTTTTTAATGAATCTTTGGTCTCTATTTAGAAACATTACTCCAAATTGTTTCTTCTATTTGGAAATGTGTCGAGGTGGGCAATTTGTAGCCGAATTTTATTCACATTACCGAAACATGAACCCGTTTGGACACCATCAATAAGCACGCCATATTTCAACAAGTTATTTGACATTGAAATGCAAAAAATGGCGGTATTTTGGATATATTTTAAATTAAGCCTTTGCGTAAAATTTATGGCACAATTGCACCTCTGAATATGATGTTCTCAATAATAAAATATCAGGTTTTGATTTTGTGGAGAAATTGAAAAAATATATTTTATAGACTATTTCACTCATTCCGTTTTTAGTGAGAAAGTTTCCATAGCTACTCTCGTTTCACAGCGATAAAACATGCAGGCCGGCAAAACTTACTATGTTAGTATTTCAGCGACAATATTTTGACGTTTCTCACATGAATCGTTATTTCCTTGACTTTCTGAAATGTCACCATATTACTGTCAGACATATTTTCTCGTGAAATAGTCATGTCGAATACCACTCGAGATGAAATTTAAGCAGGTAAAATTTCTCTCTTGTAACATTCAAGTTTGTTGCTTAGACAATTTCGCTCATGACATTTTTTCCAAAATCACGAGCCGTCAGGCGAGTGATTTTGATACAAATGTCATTCGCGAAATCGCCTAAGCAACAAACTTTCATATTACAATCGAGAAATTTTGCCGGCAAAATTTCATCTCTAGTGGTATTATATATGACTATTTCACTCATTCCATTTTTAGTGAGAAAGTTTCCATAGCTACTCTCGTTTCACAGCGATAAAACATGCAAGCCGGCAAAACTTACTATGTTAGTATTTCAGCGACAATATTTTGACGTTTCTCACATGAATCGTTATTTCCTTGACTTTCTGAAGTGTGACCATATTACTGTTAGACATATTTTCTCGTGAAATAGTCATGTCGAATACCACTCGAGATGAAATTTAAGCAGGTAAAATTTCTCTCTTGTAACATTCAAGTTTGTTGCTTAGACAATTTCGCTCATGACATTTTTTCCAAAATCACTCGCCTGACGGCTCGTGATTTTGATACAAATGTCATTCGCGAAATCGCCTAAGCAACAAACTTTCATATTACAATCGAGAAATTTTGCCGGCAAAATTTCATCTCTAGTGGTATTATATATGAAAAAATTTAAGTATTTCAACAAATAATAACTTGGTATTATTAGGGCGCGTTGAATTTTTAGAACTACCATGTCAACTATCATCAGTAAACTTGAGTTCGCAAGGGAACCTACTCGAGAAATACTAAAACAAAAAAATCCTGTTGTTTCCTAATTAGACTGATACTCTTTCAATTTTATATTCATGATGATTCAGAATGGATCGAGAAGTAACATTACTTGTGTTTATTTGGATTAATTTTGGTGCACACTGAATAATTTCGGTAAAATTTAGAACACCATGTGTTGATTTTGTGGCTCTCATCACAGCACAATAACTTACACATTTACACATTTTGGAAACATCGTGACCACAAAGTTAGAAACAAAATAGACAGATTCTGGACACATCAAGGTTCAATTTCGGGTATACATTAAGAAACAAAAGGCACAATCAAGACACATGTCGACAATGTGTCCAGAAAATGTGTCGTGCCCAAATTACAGTGTCGACGCAGCGTCGACACTTTTCCCAAAATGAGTCGGAAATTGTTACTTGGGTGTAGTACCAGCGAAACGCGTTGTGCAACCGTTGTTGTTTTATTATATGTGGAAATCGTTCAATTCAGAGTTTCATTTCTCAAACATGTAAATAACTTGGTATCTACTTCTCGGGTGTTGAAGACGTTTGTCTGAAACTAGTTTGCTGAATTTATTAATAATTACAATAGGGGAGACCGGGTACAAAAGTAACGGCGGGTCGAAAGTACCAAATGCTCTGTAGGTTTAAAGAATTGTCAAAACACCACTCGGCTACTGTCAGGTGATAGCCAGTGGCGCCACCTTCAGTTGCATCCAATCGCCGCTCACGCCACGCACTGTAAGATCGTGTGAGAGGACGCTACGTGATTTCATCAATCAAAAGTAAATTTTTTGACGTTTACTTATTTAATGTTTATGTAGTATTGAAAGAATGATAATAATCTGAATATTTGCATATTGATACTAGATTAGATTGATTTTACAGTGCTTAAATTCGTTTTTGTCTAGCATGTTCCGTTTCAAGGTTATATTTCATGTTCAACAGAAATGCTGTAGGGTACAAAAGTAACGCAGCCCTATGGGTACATAAGTAACATGTTACTTTTGTCCCCGTATTGATTTACTCTTAGTAAACTTTTCATGTGTGTGTGTTTATTTCAACAAAATGCCGCGACAACGCATCATAATAACCACCGCACGAATAACAACTAACATGGAAGTCTATCGAAAAGCGGCTGAAGAGCATTTTAATGATGAAAAAATTAGAGCCATGACAGAAAAAATTGAATATCTGCCATGTTACATTGCATAGATACATAAAAAAAATTTCAAGATAAGGAAAATAAATTTGACCACGAAGATTGCTTCTACCTCGTTTGTTTAGAAAATTTCAGCAATAGTCGACTGAATGAGCAAAGTTTACATTGTTTCGAATGCAAAATGTGGACTCATAGGTACTGCATGCGTCAATGAATTATGTGTGCCATAATTGCGAGTCTGAATACAGAAATATTCCAATGAATATTTATTTGATTAAATATGTCATATCATATTCATTACAAACCCCTTTGCCCTTTTACTTTCGACCCACAACGTGTTACTTTCGGCCCGCCAACGTGGTCGAAAGTAACAAATGACAAATTTTTTAAAAGTTTCTGTGATTCATGTAAAATACACAATAATAAGGTAATTTAAGATGCTAATGTATAGAACATAAACGGAATTTATGTATGGCTGTATCAATTTTACCGAAATAATAACACCTAACGAGAAACCAAGGCGAAAGTACAAAATGTTACTTTTGTACCCGGTCTCCCCTATGTTTAAATGATGTAAATATATAACAGTTGCTGGAATCCGTCGTTTTTACGTGATAATTTAACATGATGAATTAAAACCAAAGTTGAATTTACTATGTTTATTATCACAAAAATACTTCGAAAAATATAAAACTGCGATTGCAATCATCGGGCAGATTGAGTTAAGAACTGAATACAGAATAATTATAGATTTGCGCTTACGGGTGGGAAAGAATGATTGCAGGTACATAAATAGACAAGAGGAACACATTTCAAGAAGGGCTAATAATAATAATAATAATCTTTATCGAACAATATTGAACAATCACATTCAAAAAACCTTCAGAAACACAAAAATACATCGAAATGTCACAGTTAATAACTACAAAACAATCTTTATGTAATATTACCATTGCTCACAAAGACAAATATGACCACAAAGGCTAATGCCTGTGTGTGGACCATCATCTGTTTTAATATATAGATATATACACTAACACACCTAATACTTTACTTGTCCTCACAGATCGCAGGTACAACCAAAAATTGAAAGGAAAAAAAAACAAAATCTGAACTGGATATGGCCTACATCATCCACCGCTTAAAATAACATAATTTCAGATAACCATCAAACTAGCAATAAATTTCCTATCTTTATCATGTATCCAGGTTTTTATTTTATTGATAAATTTTTTATTATTAACTATTGTTTTAATTTCAAGCGGAAGAAAGTTAAAAGATCTCGGTCCCAGGAAATAAACGCTTTGCTGAGAAATTGTCTTCTTTATTTTAGGTACCATCAAATTAAGAACGCTGTTACGAGTTTCAAATCTGTGTGATGTAAGGGCCTCAGAGAAAATATGCTTTTTCACATGTTTCAACAAACTCAAACAAAACAGCTGTCGTATGTCAAAGAAGCCAGTCATTTTATACAACATATCAGTCGGAAAATACATGCTTTTCTCTAGTATAATTTTTATAATCAATTTCTGTTGGATTTCTACTTTCTTTATAACACTGTTATATGCTCCACCCCAAGCTATAATACCGTATAATAATTGTGACTGAACCAAGGCGTAATAAATATAATTCAAATATTTCTTGCTCAAAATAGTTGTGAAGTATCTAACCTTAGAGACTAATCCTCTAAGTTTTTTAATAAGATATTCTGCGTGTGCTTCCCACCGTAGATTTGAGTCCACCATTATTCCCAAATACTTACAGCAGTATGCACCAGGTATCCGAAAAGTACTATTTTTATCTTTTATTATTAAATCATCAATACCTTGTAAGCGTCTCTTATCGACAGCAAAGGAAATGTATTTTGTCTTCTCAAAATTTACTGTAAGAAGATGCTCCTCCATCCAATGTTTAATTTTGATGAAATCACTTTCAACATCATTTCTTAATAGTTCCCACGAATTTCCACTGTAAAAAAATGCAGTGTCATCCGCAAAACTGATAATCTGCCCAATAGATTCCACCGAAAAAAGCCCGTTTAAATATAGGGTGAATAAGATGGGTCCCAAAACTGTTCCCTGTGGAACTCCGTATTCTACCGACTAATACCGCTAATAAAAGTGGATTTCCCAAATTGGTACAATAAAATGTTCTTAGACAACCGTTTCCACAAATAGATAACTTTCAAATTATGCACAAATTACCGAAAGGAACGAAACTTACTTAGAATCGTTAAAAATTTTCAAACTCAATCATAATGCAAAATATATCTTGCTGAACGACCAGATTGACTTGATATATTCTCCTATATTTAGTGTACCTATTCAAACAATAATGATTTTTCTAAGATTATTTTATTGTACCAATTTGGGAAATCTACTTCTAATAGCCCTTCTTGAAATATCTTGTGTGATAAGGTACCTGCAATAATTCTTTCCCACCGGTAAGCGCAAATCTATAATTATGTATTCAGTTCTTAACAGTGGCGTAGATGGGGGGGGGGGGATTAAGGGGATCAATCCCCCCCCATGACCCTACAAAAATTATAGTAGAATTGAATAAAAGTCTCGTATCTACGTATTTAAGTATACATGAAATTTACTAAGCACTAGCACCTCTTTTGATATTATGTATGTGCAATTATATAAAAATCATCTAGATATGTTTTCGTGACGGCTGTGCAATTTCCGCGCTTCGAACAGGCCGACCAATCAGGAGCCACGAAATGATCGCTCGCTATAATTATGGACCGATTGAGCACATGTAAAGTAAATATCTACTCATAATTTTAACATAAAAGTAAATCAAGAAATTGAATCGTTCTAATTTTGGGTAGAGTAACTAGTAGTTTTGAGCATATTTTATTCAATGGTTAATTAGTAGTTTAATCGGTCACTATGAGCAAAAAACGTGTTTAAAAAAGTTCAAATGGCTCTTATGGAAAATTTTTATTTCGAAACGTGTAATCTGGCTTGCGAAAGTAACGCCCATTAGGAAAACTTTAACAATCAAATCATGAAAAACATACTAGTCGACCATGGTCAATTTCATACATTACATAAAGTGAACAAGGAAAATTCTTCAATAATTTAAAAAAATTATCAAACAACTTTCCAAGGAAGCTGGTTATACGTATTCAGCAACGAAAATCTGCATTCACAATCGAACGGTGAATTATAGAAATTGTCAAGTCACCCCGACTCAAAATCTGCATACAGCTGTTTCGATCTTATTAGATCTCATCAGTGCAGCTTATTTGACTCGGAGTGAATTAACAAATTTCTAATTGTTCCCCAATACAAATCGTGGTCAGTAACACTGGCTGGATAACAATCCAGAGCGCCATCCCACCAAAGATATTGGGAAACAACAATTCACCGCTTAGACTGAAAATGCAGAAATTCGTCGCTTAAACACGTACCTCCTGATATGAAGATATCTACTCTACAACAGCGGTGTATATGATTCCAAGGCACACTAACATAGTGATTTAAAACCTTTGGATATACTCACGAGAGCGCGCTCCGAATATTCTAGTCGCTTAATACGCAAAATATAACAATCAAATCATGAAAACATACTAGTCGACCATGGTCAATTTCATACATTACATAAAGTGAACAATGACAATTTCTATAATTCACCGTTCGATTGTGAATGCAGATTTCGCGTTGCTGAATACGTATAACCAGCTTCCTTGGAAAGTTGTTTGATAATTTTTCAAAATTATTGAAGAATTTTCCTTGTTCACTTTATGTAATGTATGAAACTTTAACAATAAACATTATTTAACAGAGTGTATTAAATATTATATTAAGGAATGAAAAGTTTCAGGTTCTTACTGGATTGGAAAATGAACAATAATCCAGCCGCAAAACATTTTTATCGCGATTTTTCAATCAGTCATGCAATAGTTTTCTGCTGCTTTAACAAAAACACTGCAAGTGTGATAACTGTTGAACTATAGATCTGATATTTTTTTTCTCTCTTGGAGCTAGTTTCGAAAGACTGCAGAATAGATCCCCGTTAACAAAAATGTAAAAATTAAATTTATTTTTTTTTTACTAACAATTTACTTAGTTGCAAAATTGAACACTTCAATTATTCATAACTTTTTTTCTTGATTCTCTTATAAACAACGCATTCGTTTATATCAATTTTGCAAACAATAGGAGATGATTATTGAAAAAACCATTTCCTTGTAACTTCCGATAATAGAAAACGGATCATTAAAATCATAGAAATAATTTCATTTTGTTGTTTCAAAACTACGTAAATTGTTAATAAACAACTGAAAAATTAAATTTTTTTTATTTTTTCAACGGGGATTTACTCTGAAGCCTTATAAGAATAGCTCCAAGAATGAAGAACAATCTCAGATCTATAGTGAACAGTTATCACACCCACAATTTTCATGTTCAAGTACTAAAAAATTGTTAATTAACTATTGCATAACAATTTGAAAAATCGCTATTATCCCCAGATTACCGCTCATTCACCGATTTAGTAACTGTCTGAATTTTTTTATTCCTTAATTTTCATATTTATTATGGTCGAATAATGTTTATTGTTGAAGTGTCCTTAATGCTCGTGACTTGCCCAAACCAAATAACCTGTTTTCAATCGTATTTCACCTCTCTAAGAAAATATTGATCCTACAGTTCCGGAAGTTGAGTCTTTCTTTTGGAAAATTTCCTCTTCTTTTCGAATCTTTCTGCAGATTTCAAAAAGCTCAATTAATTTTTGACATATTGGCAAAAAACCAAACCCCCTTTTTCAGGATATTGTTTATAACTTTCACAATTTTCGCGAGCGTTGACTAGACTAAATGTATTAGAAAGATTTTCGGTGTTTTTCAAGCATGATTTATACGAAATTGACAAAGCAGCTGATAAATTCATCAAAACTGACGAGCTTTATCAAAAATTTCTTACTTCCACACCTTTTTTTTCCGAATATCAGGTTGCTCAGAATATTAGCTAGGCTGCAGGTCTCGACGTTTGAAGCGAATAAAAACAATTCAAAGGAGCACGATAAAATGAATGGACTTGTAATGACCCTTCTGCATATATAAAATTCATAGCAAATTAAATACTCATGTTTGTCCAATTTTTTGTTATTGAAAGGTTTGACTGCTCTGGCAATTCATCGTGACAATGGAATCACAGCTGACGAAGTCATAAATGGATTGTCAAAAAACGTCAACTAAACTAGATTTTCTGCTCTGATTTTTCCAAGAATATTTTCACTGATGTATATATTCCTGTTAAATATAATTAAATTTTTCACTGACTTTTAATTAATTTTTTCCAATTCAAATAATTTGATTTTTTGCAATTCAATTTAACTTTTATGTTCATTTTGTACTACCTACATGTAAGATTATTTTTATCAAGAAAAATAGAACGTTAGATGAAAAACTTATGAAATTTTGCACCAAGTCATATCCCTCCCCCATCGCAAAAAGCTATCTACGCCACTGGTTCTTAACTCAATCTGACCGATGATGGTATAGTGACCAAAATTGCAATCGCAGTTTTATATTTTTCAAAGTATTTCTGAGATAATAAACGTAAAAATTCAAGTTTTGCTTTTGTTCATAAATAATATCAATTAATGTTGCAATATTTTTTGAATACCCTGAGTTACTGAAAAGCATCACAAGGAATGTCAGTTCTATTTAATATCATTATACTTCATCTCTTATCCCCAGTAAACAGTACTTTCGCTTAGAAAACTCTATATATTGATTACTCAGTCTCCTCTAAACCGTAATGAAATCTTGGCAGGTGCATGAGCAGAGTTTGGGGTTTGTTCGGAGAACAGACTTGATCCAAAGTTTGCACAACAGGTATACCGTGACCGTTTGCTGAATGCGCGGCTTATGTTCCACCACTAATCATCCTTCACAATATAAGGGAGGACGATAACGATCGAGAACAATTCCTAATATGCGATAAAAATGATCTCTACGATATTACCTGACAATATCTAAGGATTAATGGGGGAATATTGTTTCAATAAACGCTGCTAAGTGCCTCCTATCATTTCTCTAATTATAGGCTTCAGTTATACCTACGATGGAGAATATCCTCGAAGATATGGATTCGGCCTTTCATTTAGGTGAACAATTGGCTCCTTTGAGATTGGAATTCGCGCCTGTTCAGATTTGGGGAACCGAATAGATATTTTTATAATTGGATAGATATATTGGCAATCTAAACGTAGATATTCCAGTCGAGCACGGAGATATGTGTTCGAAATTTCGTAGAAATCTACATGACGTATTGAAAACAATGTTGGATAGTTTTTATATTCGAACAGAAAAAAAGAAAGTGGTTCATTGAAATCTTCGAACAAATCTCCAAAGCAGCTAGGTTTGGAGGACCTATACACGGAGATAATTACATTTATTCACAATAGAATGTCGAATAATAACCTACTTACAAATTATCGACTCAACAAAAAGACAGGTATGTCCTAATTAGGTCCTTACTAGATTTCGTCAGTGCTGTACTCTCGAGAAGGAGTAACTCGTCAATAAATATAGTTTAAATCACTTCTTCTTGGGCGCTCATCACTGATGAGATCTGATAAGGCCATGTAACTATCATCGGAAATTCACGTAAAAAACTCAAATTACTTTTATATGAGTACAATATCAACATTGCTCACCGTACCGGAAATCATTTTCCTAGAATCGCTGCAGATAAATAAATGTCAACATGCAGGCTTCCTTTTGAATATGCAGATTGACCATACTACTAGCCCCTTTCTTAATCCCTTTCCGGCCCAAATTATTTTTTTGTGGAAAAAATATTATGTATGGTTTGATAATGGTTTATTAGAGATACTCGAAGAAAATGAAACAAATTTCAAGATAAAAAAACACAAGGATTATCCTGCTGGATGTGGTCACTCCACATAACCAGTAGGAACATATAACCAGACAATATAACCTATTTTGCGTAATATAACATGAAACAGTTTTTGTCATGTTTCAAACACAATTCTACTTTGCACGCTGAACATTTCTTACAAATCATAGAACTCATCTGCATGAAGATTTTCTAAATATTCAGTTATTGGGTTCCCAACCCTCTCGGATTGCCCGGATGACTCCGGTAATAATGGTCAACCTCCCGACTTCCCGGGGTGGCTAATTTCCCCAGTTTTTTTAAAATTATACGCAACCGCTCTCTACTAATCAAACTTAGATTTTTAATGATTATGATTTTGTGGTAAAAAACTGTCAAATATTAGAAGCAGAGTATAATATATAAATTAAAAATAAATAAATGATTGACATTTTTTCCAAACCCCTCCCTACTAAACTCCTTAAAAAAATCTCCCGGGTTGGTCCTTTCAAAAATTGGCAAGCCTATTCAGTAGGTAGGTAGTCCAAACTTGCTTCCTCAGAACTAAAATAAGATAACACGATTACGTAAGTGCCCAGTGGTCACTTCAGGAGACCCCAACAAAATTAGTAATTTCGAAAGAAGAAGAAACATTTACGTTCAATATATTCCTGAAAATGCATAAGCAAGATATAAGTAAATAACTTTGGAGCCATTTTTCCACCATTCATAAATAAAAATAACAAATTCACACAGTTTCAGCAGATCCTCTAAGTAGTGTCCAACTATAGTAAACAAATGCACGCGCTTCGACTTATTTCGGTCTGTCTTGGATGAACACGTCAAATTTTGCTATGTTAGACAACCCACAAAACACACTGGTATAGTGAAATAGCCAACGAGCAGTTTTACTCATGACTAACAAACTGTGGTCTTCCTAGCTAACCAGTTGCCCTGAAAGGGTTAAAAAACCTACCTGACTAGCTGAATTCAGCATGGAATTTCTTCCCTAACGAATTATTTGTATGCATAACTGTTTTGACCGTTTCTACCTAATTTGAAGTAAATATCTTTGTTATTAATGCATTTATCATCTGAAGAAGGTGAAGTCTCACCGAAACATGCGTTATTGTTCTTAATATACCAGTAAATTGTTATTTAACTATACCTATATAAAGTTTAAACTTCAAAATAAAACACACTTGGCTTAAGTTTCACTATATAAAAATAATTAGATACTGTATTTAGCAGTAAAGGATAGTCGACATGTTTCGATTTATGAACTCATTATCAAGGCTGACTACAGGAGAATATAACATCTTATTTAATAAAACAGACAATAGCAAAGGTGATACCTGAAAATCAATTTGTTCTTTTACAAGGGGTAATTTGCTATTATGGGCGGAACTTATTTCGAGAATTTCAAGAAGGTCAAGGCGCTTTCCTTTGGTACCTGAATGTAACAATTGGGTTTTGTTGAAATGCAGGAAAGTTTATACAATGTTCCGAGAAGCCAGTGGTATTTTTATTTTATAAAATTGATTTCTTATGTTGTTCAACAAGAATGTTTATATTCCTGCCTGTTTGTCCAATATAGAAAGCAGGACATTCGTCTGTTTTGCTACTCAAATTCGGAACATAATTAATTGGAAACTATTTTTGTTCTTCATTAATAGTTTGCGCGGGGTATATTGAATGCAACAGATTCTTTATACGTTTTTCCCAATGATTTTATAAATAATACTATCATTGTAACCGTTATTGGTGGCTAATAATTTGATCGTATTAACTTCTCTTTAAAAATTTGTTTCCGATAATGGAATAGTGAACAACCTATGTATGAAAGAATGAAAAGCACTGAGTTTTATTTTAATGTGTTGGTTACTGTCGCTGCGAATTAAAGTATCTGTGAAGATACTTTAATTGTAGTGTACATGAAGCAATTGCGTAGCAACGGGTATCTTCATTTCCACTCAGATCGCTCATTAGAGATCACTATCATCCTGATTCTTACTTTGAGGAGTAGGATTAAACCTGATAAAACTGTTTGAAAAATACTACAAAAATTCATAAGAATATGAGGAAAACTACAGAATATCAAAAATATCAAAAATACATAGCAATGTGTGAAATTTCAGGCAATGATGTTTCCACTGCATTTTTATTGGTGTAATATGAGGGAAAATCTAATCTTGTATATATTCACCACATCGGTCAGATTGTTACAGGTTGTTCATCAGAAAGACATCGAGGCGTTTGTCGAGACGCATCAGTTCTCATCAGTTCTCATAAGAGTGATTGTAAAAGAAACACGCAAAGAGAAAGAGTGATTTTTATTAATTACATAAATTCAATAATAATTGGAAAATTTGTATTTTATTTGCAAGTTTCGCAACTATTAATAGTATGTTAAATATTCCAGCGAATCATTATTTAGATAGGCAGGCAAATAAAGCGTTTCCATATTTATTTCATTTTAAAACAGAAACAGAGTATCATATGACCTAGATGAGAATGCTTGAAGTTGATCGGGAACATACAGACAAAAGCTCAATCTATTCGGGTTCGACAAAGTATAAATTACAACACTTATTGATGCGGAAAAGTCTAGATTGACGAACGTTGTTCGGTTTTGCCGAGCTAGACTTCCATTGTCACATATTAATGCGTCTTTCCGAGTGAAATGGCTCCTTTCAGACGAATCAAAGACAGCTTTTTCACTTGCATTCGGGAGATATCGAGCGGACAGTGATAAAGAGGCTAGTAAATATAAAAAGAAAACAAATTGTAGCATCCTGTAGGGGAAAAGTAGGAATAATGTGATTTATAATACTTTCCCACAGAAGTAGAAATTTTTAAAATAAGTGGTTATCACGGGAGTGAATTTCAGATATCTGTTTTCGTCTTTGCTCCCTCTTGTAGGATGGTTACAATTTCAGTAGTGGTTTATAGAGCGTTTCCTACACCAAATTTCAAAAGAAAGAATCATTTTTATGGAATTTCAAAATTATACATTTTTTGTTTACATAATTTGCGGAATTCTTGAAGTCGTAATTTCTAATGGATTGGCTGAATTTCGAATCTTATCAATTTTTACGTTTTTCTATACCTAGTGAGTATGTCAACGAGAATACAATTAAATTATCTTTCATATACATTGTTACTATACTTAATAAAAAACAAAAATTGGGCGTCAAAAAATTTATCTTAGAACGAGGCAGGGAATTGAAGGAGGTTTATGTTTAGATCAATCGTATCGTAGGGTGCCTTATATGGTGGAAGACGAAACCAAAGTATTTTTTATAAAAATTATCAAATCTGTCATTCACAATTACAAAACAGAGTTCAATGATTTAGAGATACATAAATAGTTATTAACGTAACAAGGCCGATATGTAGCAAATAACGGATGAGGTTGGATATTGTAATCCGAGGCGCAGCCGAGGATTATAACTAACCGAATCCGTTATTTGCGTATCGGCCGTGTTTCGTCAAAAATTTTTCGTAATCCCGTTGAAAGATTATATTTTGATTCCGAAGAAAGAAAAACCCCGTACGTCGCAATTCTAAAGAAAAATCCCAACGTCGTGCACTCTGTTGTCATGGAACAGTTTGACAGTTTTATAAACAACGTCAGTTTTTTGTAATCTCAAGTTCGCTTCAACGACGACCATGGATGAAATTGAGGAACAAAATCAAATTCCTTTAGAAATATTGGGAGAATCATGTGCAGTGCAGCGAGTGTTGATTAACTGCCGAAAATAACTCAAGAGCGATATCAAAAAGAATATGAAAATTTTGAAATGTGGCGTAAAAGCAAGAATGTAAAGGTGGTTAATGAAGATGTATTATTAGCCTATGCGAAATGAAAATCAGAGTTTATTCTCCCAACTCCCTGTGGACCAAGATTTCAATGTTGTTATTGTAAGCAGAATGATGTTTTGAAATAAATATTTGAACAAGTGATTTCTTAACGGCCGCCGGCCGTTATGAGATTATAACGGCCGGCGGCCGTTAACACTGACTTTTCAATTGTCATCTGAATACCGTTAAATCAAATTAACAGTATGGGATTACGACAAATATATTACTAGCGTTAAAATCAATATTATTTCGACTTGGAATGGATAGACAGATATTATGTACATTATAAATTGAATTTTGAGTTGTAATCCAAGATATTCAATAATAATGAAACTGCCCTAATTCAACCCTCGATAATTTGAAACTCAAGGAACCAGAGAAAGAGTTTAAATTACTCAGAATACAAATGAGTTGAAATAATAATAAAGAGGAAGAAAGGCAAAAATTAAAACAAACGAGTTTGAATAAAATAACACAAACATATGTGGAATTGACTATATTTTAATTACATTGTTATTTATACATAATAACTGAGATTGAATTCTCGCACATCACTTGGTGAAACATCATAAAGAATAAAGTATAAACTTTAAAATAAAAACACTTGGCTTATGTTTCACAAAATATAAATTTAATTCACAGCGACAGTAACCAACACATTAAAATAAAACTCAGTGCTTTTCATTCGTTCATACATAGGTTGTTCACGATTCCATTATCGGAAACAAATTTTCAAACTGAAGTTAATACAATTAAATTATTAGCCATCAATAACGGTTACAATGAAAGTCTTATCGACAAGCTCATTGGGAAAAAACGAATAAAGTATCTGTTGCATTCAATATATCCCACGCAAACTATTAATGAAGAACATAAATACTTCCCAATAAATTATGTGCCTAATTTGAGTAGCAAAATTTGTAACAGACTATCGAAAAATAACGTTAAAACAATTTGTACAAATAAAAGAAACTTGAAGTCATTCTTCGTCAATATTAAAGAAAAATCTAACATCGGAGAAAACAGTGGTATTTACAAAATATTTTGCGACGAATGTCCTGCTTTCTATATTGGACAGACAGGAAGGAATATAAATATTCGTGTTGAAGAACATAAAAAGTCAATTTTACAAAACAAAAATACCACTGGCTTCTCTGAACATTGTATTAAATTCAATCACTTCCTGGATTTCAACAAAACCAAATTGTTACATTCAGGTAACAAAGGAAAACGCCTTGACCTTCGTGAAATTCTCGAAATAAGTTCCGCCCATAATAATAGTCAATTACCCCTTGTAAACGAACAAATTGATTTTCAGGTATCACCTTTGCTTTTGTCTGTTTTATAAATTACGATGCAATACTCTCCTGTAGTCAGTCTTGATAATGAGTTCATAACTCGAAACATGTCGACTTTTCGTTACTGCTAAATACAGTATCTAAATATTTTTTATTTTGTGAAACATAAGCCAAGTGTTTTTATTTTAAAGTTTATACTTTATTATTTATACAATACTATTACATACATGCCCGATTTCACCAACTATTTCCTAGAGTTAGGCAATACTTAAATCGGATTTAGGAATTCCTGAGTGCAATTTGCGCTCCACGACGCGTTGAGTATGCCTAAAGACGATAGGAAATACCTAACGGTATTTACAGATGAGTACTAGATGAGTACCTAGTAGAATGAGAGGGGGCACACGTTGACGCTCTGCGCTTTCTAGCATGTCCAGCTTCAGTTGCTTGTTGTCATTCAATATGTGGCAGACGGGACTGGCGTAATAAAAAGGCGGTTGCAAAATGCGCAGGCATTAGCCGTTCCACATAGCTTTGAGCTATGTAAACAATCAGGGTAGCAATTATATTTCTATCCATCCAGGATCCCTGCGCCCATCGAGGTAACCAGCCAGGCTCCACAGTGCACGGGTACG
>JARQZK010005136.1:270000-342500 GCA_030704885.1 Cynegetis impunctata | reverse complement strand
TTCTATACTGAAAAAAATTGCTGGCTACACAAATACATGTATTATAATTGTTGATTAATGTCTCTCTTCAAAATAAATCGCTCGGGAAAATATAAAATTGTATTAAAAAATTGTATACAAAATACATCCTTCATTGCCTGAAAATTTGATTCGGAAAAGTTTATATTGAAGGTAGTCGCATTCCTCCATTGCATAAAAATAGGCTAGATATACCATAGTATATCCACTAAGTTTAATATTTATATGTAATATAATGAATGGAAATAAATACAGCTTTTTTTAAACAAACACATACAGGGCCGAATTAACCATTAGGCAGAGTAGGCAACTGCCTAGGGGCCCCGCATCGACTAGGGGCCCGTGCACGCACGAAGAAAAAAAAAATTCATCGAATGAAAATTTTATTTGAAAATTTGTATGAAATTCCTCAACAATATTATTGCTTTCCTTTGACGCATGTTGTCAATTGATGAAATACTTTATACATACAGAACCATCTAGTATCTAGTAGTAGAACTAATAAACTGTCTTCGTTCAACAATGTCTCAACACCGTTTGAATTCATTGTCGATAATGGCCATTGAAAATGATGTATTAGAAAGGGTCAACTTCCAAGATGGTTTAAACGATTTTGTTTCTAAAAAAGTTAGAATAGTTAAAATTCAAACTTACTGTACTGTACAAAAAAGATAAATATCTTGGAAGTTGACTTTTTCCAATTTGTACTGCACAAACTGTTTTCTTTAGTTTATTGTATTTTATTGCGTTTAACAAGATCCTATTCAGAATAACCGCGCCCCGTCTCATTTCTCTTTCCTAACCCATCATGCAACCTGGATCATCATTCATCACTTATATCTAGAACCTATTCATTAAGACCATTTCAATAAAGCTAACGAGTCAGATAAGAGGATGCTGCAGCATCAAGTCAAAGTAACCATGTTTTTGCAATATTACATAAGATTTTTTGGATATATATGATATGTTAAAACACGACTGCGGCGTATAGCACACCAAACACTAAAATCAAAGCGTCCCTGAGATCGAACGTTGATGGTACGGCGAGGGTTCGTATCAGACCAATAGTGCTCGTTATGCACGTAAAAAATTCCAGCACTGCTGAAGTATGCTTCATCTGTCCAAACAATATTTTTATGGATTTGGTTGGCATTTTTGATGATACCATATGCAAAATTTTAATCGACATTGCAAATCAGTTGGTTGCAGCTGATGTTGTTTTCTTATTGTCTAAGACTTGAATGTATGTCTTCAGAATACCCAAAGCTTGACGACTTGAAATTTCAGTTTCAGCTTCATCTGACTACTTGAAATTGAAGGATTTGCAGCAGTCATTTCAATTACAGACATACTAGTTTCTTCATCATCTTCAATGTTATTATTTTTTCGTCTTTTGATCTTGAATGATCCGCAATATATTTTTTAAATATCTTGAAAATAGCTTCATTAGCTATTGTCTTCTTCCTGGATAGCGATTGAAAAATATCTCACATGCAATATAAAAACTGTTATTGAAGGCTTTCCAACATCCTGACTTTTACAATTAAATCAGTTAATTGATATAAAGACGGAAAGAAATGAACAAACTCTGTCATAGATGACATAATTGAAATACCTATAAAAAACGCAAAAAATAATGTAGTAAAATATTATTTTCGCAATTGAAGACTTAACATGAAAAGCGACCCAACGAATGAAACATTGTTAGAAAGGGGAAAAAATCCGTTCTAACCAAACCACAGCCAACTATGATTTCTTTTAAAGAAAATACATGTTGAGGTCATTACTCGTAATTGCACTTGTTTTTCAAATTTTCTTGACTCCACTGGATTATATAGAAAAAGGCACCATAAAAATTTTGAAGTTATTATCTCGTAACTTTAAAAACAACCATGATATTCACACTTTTCTGAAAGTCGAAAAATCCAGCTTATAACACGAAAACAGAAGACGATAGCAAATTTTGGTTTTCAGCATTAAATTTGTCTCGAAAAAAGAGATAAAGAAGCACCCTTAATTTTGAACATATCCCCTATAGTTATCGAGATACCCTATACAAAAATTGAAATTTGGCCAACTTGTACAAAAACATTTCCGTAGAAAAAATTTTTTCGTTCTCCTCGACATTTCAAAAAATTATATTTTGTCTTTCATTCAATGTAGAAGTTTGGATCGGCTTTGTATAACTCATAAATTGAAAGCTATTGTTATTTTCCAATCCATTCTATAATAAAAAACTATACTATACTACACCAATACTTTTATTTAAAAATTTTCATCTCTAAATGTTGGGGTTCTGCGCAAATCCGCCCATGGTCTTCTTTCTCGAAATTACGCCTTCTATTTCGTTGTGTTTTGAAAATGTATTTGAATAATTTTTCCTTTGATTATGCTACAACAAATTGATCAACCTAAATCGCAAGTGTAATCAATTTAAATTATCTAAGGGATTTCAAAGTTTTTGCATTAATAATATTTACCATTTATTCTTAGTAAAATAAGAATGAAACCGACGAAGAAAAAACAAAAACACTATAATGCGTAGAGTAGGTATATAGTTGAATTACAATTGAGTTCAAAAAACAAGAATTATTGAATTATATCTGCTTGAAGTCGGTGCCAAGCCCTGAACACAATACTACTTAGCAATATAAACCGCTTGATTAAGTATTATATTTCTAATGAATTGTTAATATTGACACCGACTTCAAACAGATAAATGAGTAGCGCTTATGATAATTTTTGTCTTTAGAATTAAATCTGTAATTTAGTTATTTTTTGGTTGTTTGTATCTTTTTGTTGTTTTTTAAGTTAGTTACATTTTTTTCAACTCACTGGGGACCTACAGTTTGACGCAAGTTCCGAAGTGCCAATGGGCTTTCAAACTATGTACATTGCCCAGTTTAATTTGAAAATTATAAAGACTGAATACGCATGGATATCTACAACATCCATTTCTTACCTGAGATTTGAACCCGGTACTGTCTATGTTCAAGACTGTTAGAGCACAGCCGGTTGAATTTTTCTTCATGAAGAGCCTTTCTCGGTTTCGGGTGTAGGCTATCTCTCCATAACTATTCGTGTTGTGGGTGATACAGTGATACACTAATAGAAGAGACCTACAGTTTTACGACGATTCCGAACGTCTTCATAGAGAGGTTTCACAAGGCAGAATAGTTTTCGGTGGTTTGCCATTGCCATCCGAGAGGTGGCTCCTCATTAATTCGTTGGTTCGGCCGGGATTCGATTCGCCGATCTTCTGTTCAGTAGTCCAAGGCACTGACCACTGAGCTACAGAGCCAGAGAGTTGAATTTTCCCCTGAGTATTTATGAAAAAATTAAACACATTAAACGTCTATAAATTTTGATGATTTTTCTCGATTTTCTGAGATTCCATCAACAGATTCTGATTTGGTGAAAATAGCACCTCAGCAGTAACTTGCTCTTTCAAACAAAAAATTTACAATTGGCTCACTATTGACGAAAATATCGGTAAACATACATAAACAAAATACATACATTTCCCTTTTTTTGAAGGCCATTAATAATTAATACATTTTCGACTTCATATCTTGAACAGGCATCCATTGCAACATAACGAAACATTGTAATTCAATACGAACTTCGTGAAACGAATTGGGCCTAAGTTGAATTGTAACAATAACTCAATGTTTACATATCTGCATTCAGGTCCATCGAAAAACTTTCTGGAGAAGTCTACAAGAATACCAGCTACGCCGAGCAGTCGGGTGTAGTTTTACAATGAAGTGAACGAAAAGAGAATGCCAATGAGCTGAGCTCGATCTCTCATTGAAAATTCATTTTCTTTTCTCTTCCCAACCCTACGGAACAATAAAATAAATCACGTGTAAAACGTTTGCTACAATAAAAACAGCCAATTGAATAAAATTATTTCCAATGATACAATATTAAGCAGAGCCGAATCGGGTATTTAAAAGAATGAAATGAAGATGAACAGTATTTTAATTTTTATAGAATTGAACGGTTCTGTGGTCGTTTGTTAATTCATATCAAATGAAATGTTTTACGGATTTTAACTAAGAATAAGCGTTGCCTTTTTATTTCCGTTTGAGATCATATAAACTAAACTGCATACACTGAAAAAAATAATCCGTTGTGAATACCGAAAGATAACTATATTATACCTAGCGTTGTGGTCAAATAGGCGCCAATCACTACATTTATTAAATATTACCAATACAAAATAGAAGCTTGAAGCATCAAGTACTTTTCATATTTGGTTATTATTTACCACTACAAACAAGTAACTCCCACTTGTCGATTTGTTCTTATTTATCGGTGGCATACAAAATAAGGGTATTACCTAGCATTTATATGACAATGTACACTACTACCTTTCTATTTTTGTCCATAAATCTATGATTATTATTTATCTGCACTGATATAATATCAGAGATTTTTGCAGGTTCATTATAACTTCTCTAAATGAGTATTTCATACATACCTACTTATATGTTGTTTTTCGGAAACATAATCAATTGTAATTATGTAATAAAAGTTAGACAATGTTTACAGGCTGGTTTATTGAACTTTAGTAATCAATATACAGGGTGTTTGGAAATTAATTCATTCCATACTCTGAAGTCCTGTCCCAAAGATTTAAAACTTCCCTCAAGGTTCACAATTGTACTTTAGCCAGTTGCTTTCTTCTTCAAGTTGTTCATCTACTATTTCTGAAAAACACAAAAGACTAAGGTTTTCACACAATTCTACATCTATCTAGTTAATTAGGTTGATCAAATTTGAAAAAATTAGGAGATACCCACTGTGTCAGACAAACCTACATGCGATTATGAATTCTGCCTTTAAGTCGGTACTGAAGCCATTAGTGCCATTCCTAATTCGAATAGTGCAAAATTAATACAATGAGAATGGGCCCACAAATCATGAACGGCAATACGGAAAACAATAATGATAAAAATGGCGACACATCGGAAGCTGGAGCGTCGCATACTTATTACTTCGGAATCTTGACATCACAGGAAATAATCTCATACCTGCTATCATTTGTAGTGGTAAATAGAACTATTAAATGAGTTATAATCGCCCTGAAGCTAATACCACTACAGGAAAGATATTTAATAATTACCTGTTATTGAACATACAAACTGATGAAGTAGTCAATAAGTATTGAAGCTATCATCATTTGGATGTGGTATGCAATAGATTTGTCGTGATATTGAGCACTCATAAAAGTAGTATCACTGACATGTTAATTGTTCAATGAAACTAAATCGACATAACCATTCATTTAGTAATCAGAAAATCTTTTCTTTTTCTCAGTATAATGCATAATGTACAAGTAGTGAAATTCTCTTTTGATCACTGAATATATGTAAACACTTAGTTATTTGTCTTGTGCACTCGATACTGAATCGAATAGTCATCTAAAAATATCAACATGATATATTTCTCTTCATCTGAAAATACCGAGCTAAGTGCGTGAAGTAGGCTTTTTCACACAAGCGTGGAGCCACGCGAATGTAAAAAAGTCTTCACGCAAGTGATGCACACTATACTTTTTCTACGATCTTAGGAATAAGACAAAATCGATTGAAATAAATTTTTCAATTTTCCTTTTTTTATCATAATAATTATTATTTAGGCATAGTAATAATACAATCATCAATGTCAATATTATGTTTGATGCTGATGGTACTTTTCGATATAGAATAGTGACTCCAAAGTGTTGATAATTGGAAGTTTTTCGCCAGTTCTGACAAGTATGTTAGCATAAAATTTCATGAAAACGAATGAATATTTTGCTCTGTGCGCCATAAATTCAATTTTAGATACGTGTTCTCACGTATGTTGCGTTTGCTGCTTCCGTTATATTAGTGCAGTCAATTAAGCGATCAACCTCGGAATGAGAGATAATAAGCTGATTTTATGGATATACCTTCATTTGGGCGTTCTAAAAGTTGTCTAAAAAGTCTCATATAGTATATTGTTCGCGTCGTAAGTTATTCATGGTCCAATGTCAAAAAAAATTGTTTTTCGCCATTATCTCGGTTAAAACCTACTGCTCCAAACATGTTTACATCTATAATACAAATTATAGAGCATAAAATTTTAGACAAATTTTATTTCAAATATTATTTCATGTGCTCAACCGTTTTCGCGATAGAGGGCGGTTGTACTGTAATGCAAGGTCTACCGTGAATATCTGTGAATACTACCTTGAATTTTGAAAAACTTGCATTATTTATCAATTAATACACTTTACAAAAGAAATAAATAATTATTGTTCATCTTAATTTATTGAAATAGATTTAAACATAAATAAGTATTTTATCTTCAAGGTAGTATTGACAGATATTCACCTTGCATTTTAGTACATATGACCGAGTTCTCACCGCCCTCTACCGCGAAAGCTGTTAAGTGCATGGAAAAATATTTCAAATAAAATTTGTTGCAAATTTTACGTTCTATAATTTCTATGATAGATGTAAACATGAATGGAGCAATAGAAACTGAGATAATCGCGAAAAAGTGTTTTTTTTACATTTGACTCACGACGCAGACACGAGATTATATGATTTTTCATTCCAGGGTTGACTAATTTTTTATGCTAAAGTGACTGCACTATATTTGGTGGAGTGGACGGTCTTTAAGTACTCGATCCCAACGTCAAAACGTTATTTCTAAATCACAGATATCTGTGAATTTTTCATCTGTGTTTAAAAGTGTATAAGCTCTTATGACAGCGAGGTTGAAATAAATCCCATAAGAATAGCCTTGCACTTTCTTCCTCGTCTTCCGGTGCCATACCCGGTTTCGGGCGTAGGCGACCTCTCTACAACTATTCGTGCTGTGCGTGATACAGTGATACACGAATAGAAGATTATGTCATTCGCAAAACGGAAAAGAATGAAATATTAGGAAAATATGATGATAGTGCATTCTCTCCTAGACTTTTTTTCGATAGGGATTATATATATATATATATATATATATATATATATATATATATATATTTATATATTTATATATATATATATATATATATATATATATATATATATATATATATATATATATATATATATATATATATATATATATATATATATATATATAAATATATATATATATATATATATATATAATATATATATATATATATATATATATATATATATATATATATATATATATATAAATATATGTTTATTACCACAAGTTTGATGATACGGACCTGTCTCACAACAACAATCAGGCCACTAAT
The DNA here is from genome assembly GCA_030704885.1 of Cynegetis impunctata. NCBI lineage: Eukaryota > Metazoa > Arthropoda > Insecta > Coleoptera > Coccinellidae > Cynegetis > Cynegetis impunctata. The sequence goes on along the minus strand of JARQZK010005136.1, from coordinate 335,212 downwards.
AATTCAAATTTTCTCGTCATTTTACCGTTTGGAATTATCAATTTGCCAGGAAATATCAAGCCTCATTTGTTTTGTGTTTTCATTTGTTTTTTCACAGACCACTTGACGCCGGTAATTATTCTTCATTCTTTCCGCGAAACTCTCCCTCGCTTTGAGGCGTGCCGCCGTCTTTTATTTCACAGGAAAAACTCTGACGTCCTAATTGAAGGTGCAATACACGGTGTTCTTCAACTCTTGCTCCATTGTTCCGACAATTTTTCATTTCCCTCCCTGTCTGTAATAATAACTCAATTGAAATTGAGGCAGACATCTATTGTTATTAACGAGAAACGTTTGAAGAGGGAAAGGTAATTTTTTAATTACTTTCGGTTGCTAGCTTTTTAATTGAAAGTTAATTTCATTGTTATTTGTTTTTCAAATTAAATCAGCCTATAGTTAAAGCAATTAAATTAATTTCATCATCACAACATACTATTAATAATATATACATATATATATATATATATATATATATATATATATATATATATATATATATATATATATATATATATATATATATATATATATATATATATATATATATATATATATATATATATATATATATTTATATATATATATATATATATATAACGTGCAAATAATAGAGATAAACTATATCAAAAACAATATTCTGAAACAGAGCATCTATAAAGAATAATCCTCAAGTTACATAATTCAGTCATGAAAAATTTGAAATATTGATTTTCTTGTTCAACAATGTGGTTCCTTGTAGAGGTTCTGTTGAAATTCCCTAAAGGTGCTCCTCCCCCAGAGAAAAGTTGCCAACGCGTGTTGACACCACATAAGTTGGCAACTTATTTTTCGTGGAGCAGTACCTCCAGAATTTTACAGAAGCTTCTAGATAATTGAGATTTTATAGATACTTATATATATATATATATATATATATATATATATATATATATATATATATATATATATAAATATATATATATATATATATATATATATATATATATATATATATATATATATATATATATATATATATATATATATATATATATATATTATATTATATATATATATATATTATATATATATATATATATATATATATATATATATATATATATATATAAGAATAGAAGTGTCAACTACATTAGTCAACTAATGTCAATGAAAAATATACGAAACTTTGAAAGATGATATCTTGAATATTTAAACTGTTTCAAATGAATATTATTTTTTAATCCATTCGTTCATGGTATACTTTTTCAATTTGGATATAAGTAGAGAGCCTGAGTTGAGCCCATTTGTATAATTTCATTTTCAATATCTTTTTTTTTCTTCCGAAAAAGGAATACTTTCCTTTTCAACATTAAACTACACAAACAATATTTAGAAAATAAAGAGAGAGGATTATCAGTTTTATTATCGCAAGAGCATCGAAAATAATCGATTTTACTTCCGAGTCACGACACGTAATTTGCAAAACATCACGTGAGCGCAGCTCGAGTGATGTTTTTTAAGAAAATACGTCGAGTGACGAGGTCAGTATAACGATTATTTTCGATTGCTCGAGTTGGTATTCGTCACGTTTATATAACGAATAAACAACACCGCCAGAACTATAACCAAAGCGTCGCATATTGAAAAATTAAACGATACTTCACCAAACTAGATTATTAATTTACTCTGACAAACGTCAAAAAATCGTCAATATAAAAACATTCACATTTTGACACGAGGCGAAACACCAAAACGATCATATCACGTTGTCAAGGATATATTCACTTATCAATACGCAGTAACTATGCAAAATTCAAGGATTTTATTGACTTATTCACACATGAGTTATATAATCAGTAATAATATCACAAGAGCATCGAAAATAATCTATTATACTACCGAGTCACGAGACGTATTTTGCGAAACATCCACGAGGGCGCAGCTCGAGTGATGTTTTAAGAAAATACGTCGAGTGACGAGGTCAATATAATCGATTATTTTCGATTGCTCGAGTGGTATTCGTTACGATTATATAACGAATAAAAAATATTAATTTTTTTTGACAAACGTCAAAACACCGTGAATATGAAAATATATATACATTTTGACACGAGGCGAAACACCAAAACGATTATATCACGTCGTCAAGGGTATATTCACTTATCTATACTACGTCGTTATGCAAAATTCACGGATTCTATTGGCTTATTCATACATGAGTTATATAATCAATATAATATAATCGACGGTAAAATGTTCTTATTTAACTGTGTAATTGTTCCAAAATTCCAATCAATATTAGAAGCTATTATTTATTCATGTTACTAACCGCCTATACTATCCTTTCAGAATTCCGAAGCAAACCTTCAAAAAGCATTAGTGCCGCAATTTGTCCCTTACAATATTCTCTAACGTCATTAGCCGCCTATATCTGAAAGTACTGGCAAAGTGTGGAGGCATCCGCCGGACAAGACATTAGCAACCCTAATTGCTTTGCACCGAACCTCAGGTTTCTTTGTGGGTGGGCCAGAAAGGGGCCACGACAGAAGGTTGTGACACGGGTCTTTGCGAAACCATATGGCAATTACCATATCTATAAATAAATACCTTCGCAGTCAAAAGACGTTCCGAGCTGATATGTATAATTTATTAATGAAAATATTTTGGAATCAAGGTACTCTATATATCCTATTGTTCGTTATTGAACAATATTTAGCATGGAAATATTGTTTTTTGTCATTTCGAAATAATATGTGTGAATGCCTTTCTTCTGCTTCCATACGTTCCGTTTTTGTAATGCTTTCATACTTATATATGATTTAGTTTATATAGATACCTGGATTTTTGAACGTACTTTAATGCGGCAATTTGACAAAATTTTAATGCTTCAAATATCTATCATGAATATTTCTAATTATCAGAAAAAGTTTCAATAGAACTAAAATCATATCCAATTTTATGAACATCCTCTAAAACTTTCAGTATTTATTGACCTATCTTTTATTTCTGAGAAGTTTCTGTATGATTACAAGTACTAATACACGCCTATCCTGAGAACCAATGAGATCTATTCGATTTCTTAACATCGACCAATTAACAGTCATTTTCACTGATAAATTAATTGCTTTATAAAATGTGTAATTTGATTAAGACAGTTGTAACGTGTCAATTCCCCGCTTAACCGCCGATACTGAATTCTTCATCGAGGTAACGTGATTCGCGCTGTCAGATGATGCCTCACTTTTGTTTCATCTATGAATAATAGAATTGCGCAGTTTGGAATGACTTGCGTATTACGAAAATACCGAGATAGCGTCGGATTAACAATCGCTCGTTCTTTTAGCAAATGGTTGTTGAGGATAACACATCATAAATTGGTAAAATTATAGTCAATATCAATTGAACGTTCATTAAAGTTTATTGAAATTATTAAGTATCTGTGGCGCCTGATAGACGGTAAGTTATGAGAAGAAATATAATTATTTCGTATAAATGCATTATCTTGAAAATCTGAATGGATTCCTTATTTCATTTTTCCGCCATTTCATTTGTTTCATTTATCTATATTAAATTATTTATCTTTCAATATTGAAATAATCATCTCCCATTTCTTAATTTAAAATATTTTTAATTTATTTGCTTATTTCATTCTCTCAATTTAACACAAGATTTTTGTAGGCTAACGATGGCAAATTTCACGTGGTCATATCTTATGTTCAGTTTAATGTTTGAACATATACTGTCTTTCTTAGCATCTTTGCTTGAGATAAATCTAAATGTTAATTTGAATTGGCCATCGATACCCTACAGATATTTTCGGAACATATTAAGTTTGAGATTGTATGTTGATTTGCTCCGAATTATTTTAGCCACCTGTTCTGGAGTTTAAAATTTACCTTACCTTACCTGGAGCTAATATTCACCTTACCTGGAGCTAATATTCACCTTATCTCGAGCTACCAAGAAACTAGGCTCTAAGGGCAGAAGTCAAGAATACAATCCACCTAAAGAAGAATCCCAAACGTCGATAGAAAATTGTATAAAAAAACAAAAAGATAAGTCTCATAATATGTATTAAGAAAATAGTACATACCTACATTTTACCTTGTTGTTATTACAGAGAACAAACTGGAACCTATATAATATGTTTAACCAATCTCCCTGCTAGCTTGGGCATAAATATATCTTAAAAGGGAGAGTGGTTACAATGTCCCGAAGATCTGGTGGAATACCGGGCTGTGACATCAAGGTATGCAGTATTCCTTTAGAAAGTTGCCAATTTTTGATCGGATATCAGCTGATTCTTATCAGTATGATACATAAATCAAATCAATAAAAAATAAAACAAAAGCGAATATATGAAAATAATATTTTATCGATGAAAATTATATTATTATTATAAGTCCATGTTAACTCAAATTTGAATGAAATACGAAATTGGATTTCTTATATAATTTTTTGCACCTTTTTTATCACCCATGAAAACTCCTGTTCCTCATAACATCTAGACACTTGCGTCACATTAATCGAAATGAATATTTTATATATGCGAATAACAGAGAAGAAAACTTTGAAATTAGTAGGTATACCAAGCCAAACAATTAATATCAATTGTGTATTCACAACTTTACATTCAAATAATATAATTGTATAAATGGAAATAATTATTGTTATTGTTCATTCATATATTTGGTCATTAATTTATCTTGCCAAAAAACAAACGAACTTTTCGTTCAAGGAGAAATTTTTTTTAACTGAAAATTTCAACGCAAAACATCAAAAGCCACTCAAAAACAAGAAATCTCTACATGAAAATGATGGCGATTGAAAAAAAACGTTTATACAGGCAAAACGCACTTACCTAACATAATATTGATCCACTTAGAAATTTTCAATTTTTTATTTCAAATTGGATGGGGTTAGGGGGGAGTAAAAATAATAAAAATAATATAATAATAATAATAATAATGTTTATTTTTGTCCAATAACAAATGTTTCAAATGATTACTACCTTATTTTGTATCAAAAACAATCATTTTGTTTCCGACAAAAGCTGAAAACCTTTACGTGGGCAGTACATATAGAAAAATTAGTGAGGGAATTGTAATAAAAAATTTTTTTAAAGTTATAATAATATCTTTTTAATTATCAACACATATAATGTAATATAAACTTAATCTGTAGGCTCAATTTTGGTAATAATTGGCTTGTGGTAACTGAAGTAGGAAACATATGTTTGGGATTCAATTTTATTTAAATGTCTTTAAAACTATATACAGGGTGAGTCAAGCTGAACGCCTCGGACTCTCGGGGCCAAATGGTATTTTTTTTCGGTAAACGGTCTATGGAAGTATATGCACGTCGATCTGAACTACAATTTAAAAATAATGACTTTCATACAGAGTGTTTCAAAAGAGCGTGACATATCAAAGTTATATTTTTTTTAATGGAACACCCTATATTTTCTTGCATTTTTGAATTATTTGAGAAAAAATAAGCTAAATTTGCTAAAGGATCCCTATCACTAGCTCTCTCTATTTATGAGATATTCAACTTCTTCTCAAAATGTAAGGCGGTCGAAAAAATTCAATATCATTTGAATTAGCCAAAGCAGGTGTACGAAATTTAGAAAACCCACTCAAATCAATTTCAGCTACTTACTGTAGCATGAGTGAAGAACCAATAGTATACAGTGTGTTTCATACTATCAGGAACACTTACCGTATATTTGAACGTCAATAACTTTGTTATTTCAAATGGAACACCCTATATTTTTCCACTTGACATGATGCACCTTTTTATTTCCTTTTGAACCATATAATACATCCCTATACCTAAATGTGATGTTTCAGAAATTATCGAAGCCTTTTCGAAATCCCATGAATTTTTGAATTAACATTATTTCATCTAGTAGTCTGATGTCATATACTTGAGTAATACATTAAAAGTTTGAGCTTCTGGAGTAAACAAAGCCTTTACGATGAGGTTTTCAACTAACCTTCATCAACCGACAGATGTCGAATACTGAAGAATAAATCTTCAATATTATTAGTAAATTGAATTTGAACACTCTTAACTGTTGATTTTCTTTGCAGCATTGTTGTATCAATCCAACTGTATCTACTATTTTTAGGTTAACTGGTTTTTATTGAAAATGAAACATTACTTGAAGATTAAAGTTTAAGGTTAAATTAAAAAAATTATAATAAATGTTCGACATGACCACCATCTACTTCAATGCAGCATCTAATTCTTTTTTCGAATGAGTTTCTGATATTTTTTAACATATTTGGAGTTACGGTTTGGAAGGCATTTCTAATTCTTTCTTTCATATCATCAGGAGTAGTGGGTGGTGTACTGTATACAATATCCTTTATATATCCCCATAAAAAAAAATCCAAGGGTGTGAGATCGGGCGATCTCGCTGGCCAGTTATAAGGACCACCTCTCCCAATCCATTTATCTGTAAATTTTCTGTCCAGATAATTCCTAACAACACGATTGAAATGTGCCGGAGCACCATCTAATTGTAGCCACATCATCTGTCTCACATTCAAAGGAATATTTTCCAGAAGATTCCAAAATTCTGTTTTCATGAATCTTAAAAATTTCCTTCCCTTCAGATGCCAGTCAAAGAAATAAGGACCAATTATGGTGTCTCCTATGAATCCACCGAATGAGTTAACACTCCACCGCTTCTGGCGATCGACGGTTCGAAATAAATGTTTGTTTTCGGTGTCATAATAATGAAAGTTATGCCGACTAATCAGACCATTGTTATGAAAGGTTGATTCATCTGTGAATAAAATATGTTCAAAAAAGTTCATCTCTTCGCCAACTCGTTCAAGATACCATAAACAGAAATCTAGCCTACGTTCAAAGTCCCTTCCATACAGCTGTTGATGCAGCTGAATGTGATATGGATGATATTTATGTTTTCTAATAATTCTGCTTACACTCGATTGAGTTATACCTGTTGCATTAGCAATGGCTCTAGTACTAGTATTAGGATCTTCAATCACAGATTGCAAAACTTCGAAATTGTGTTCCTCATTACCAGTAACTGGTTTCGATATCTCTCGAACAGTGTTATCGATACTACCTGTTCTTCGAAATCTGTCTAATAATCTCTGAAATACATTTTTGTCAGGATGCTCTTTATCTGGGTACTTCTGTGCATAAACCCTTGACGCTAATAAGCAATTTTCATAACACTCTCCAATGGTTAAAATCATGTTAATTCTTTCTTCAAGTGTGAAACTTTTCATTTTACTTCTCAGCAGGACGAATTCAGCACAAACTTATGACAGAATATTGCTATTTGACAGGAGCCTACTTAGAACAACAACTCAACAGGGTTTAATGTATTACTCAAGTATATGACATCAGACTACTAGATGAAATAATGTTAATTCAAAAAATTCATAGGATTCCGAAAAGGCTTCGATAATTTCTGAAATATCACATTTAGGTATAGGGATGTATTATATGGTTCAAAAGAAAATAAAAAGGTGCATCATGTCAAAAAATATAGGGTGTTCCATTTGAAATAACAAAGTTATTGACGTTCAAATATACGGTAAGTGTTCCTGATAGTATGAAACACACTGTATATTATTGGTTCTTCACTCATGCTACAGTGAGTAGCTGAAATTGATTTGAGTAGGTTTTCTGAATTTCGTACACCTGCTTTGGCTAATTCAAATGATATTGAATTTTTTCGACCGCCTTACATTTTGAGAAAAAGTTGAATATCTCATAAATAGAGAGAGCTAGGGATAGGGACACTTTAGCAAAGTTAGCTTATTTTTTCTCAAGTAATTCAAAAATGCAAGAAAATACAGGATGTTCCATTAAAAAAAATATAACTTTGATATGTCACGCTCTTTTGAAACACCCTGAATGAAAGTCATTATTTTTAAATTGTAGTTCAGATCGACGTGCATATACTTCCATAGACCGTTTACCGAAAAAAAATACCATTTGGCCACGAGAGTCCGAGGCGTTCAGCTTGACTCACCCTGTATATTACCCGTTACAACCATGGTAGGCGCAGAACCTACCATCGACAGTAGTTGATAAGGCAGACATTTGAAAGATGCGTCGCCGGTACGAGATCGTGCGAACAGCTTAAAGTTATTCAGAGTCACCAAATGGACGATGACGAGCGGACCCGCCACCAATGAAGTGACATTGTGAAAATCAAGCATACTTTTGACTAAAACTAAGTTCCTAAAGTAATTATTTGTATTATTCTCCAATACGCAATTCGAACATAGTTTCTAATAATTTAACGTTTCAACAATATTCGTGCAGAACGAACAGCTTAATATTGATCTACAATTACAGGTCCCTTGAATCTCCGCCCTGACATCTCACCGCAGGAGTACTGTACTACTATGAAAGATCTCTCAACTATTATTCTTTGACTCTACCATTATAGATAACTGGCTTGCTTTCTATGAGAGAACGAGACAGACAGAGAAACACGCGCACGGCGTGCGCGCGCAAAAAGTGTCGTTACAACTTTTGGTCTTAATTTTATCCGTCTAGCCCCCTTCCGCAACGCACGATAAGGAACTTCATTCCAAAAAGTTTGTACAAGAATTGCGTGGACACAATTACTATGCTTAATTGAATTAATTTTCACACATTTGGAACAGTTAGTGTTAAATGAAATCGTTTCTAATTGTGAACGTATACCAGAATGATGTAGGCTTGCTCCGAATCCATTTTTTTATTTTCTTATTGAACGTTAGTTTTGCCTTAGTTTCATTAATGTTCTTTGAAAGTATAATGTAGAGTGAGGATGACAGATAGTCTTCTTTGGCATAGGTAAAGGGATGTTCGGAGACCTCATATCTTTTCCAGTTTTTGTAGGCACATGTAGCTGATGTTGGTACATAAGAAGGGCACGGGCGTATAGTTGACGCACAGTAAACATATTTGACAACTCGTATAGATTTTCTGTTGGGTAAGTAATGGGCTTATGGTACATAATTTTTAACACTCATTTTTGAGCTACTTCTATTCCTTTATACTATGTGTTTGCTACCCCTCCTTATGATAGTATAGCATAATTCAAATGCGGTTCAAGCAGTGCTTGATATACTTTCGTCAGTTCGTCTTGCTCACATATTTCTCTTAATGTTTTTAATTTACCTAGTAACGATCTTATTTTATTGATTACAAGATATGCTTGTTCATTCTATCGTAGGTAGTAGTCCATCATTATCCCTAAATATTAAATATATTCTGTACTTTGTATTTGAAATAAATGTCTGTTACTTTTTATGCATAGCGTATCAAATGGAGGTTTTCCAGTTCTAAGACTCGTGAATGACATAAATTTTGTTTTATCCATGTTGACTGTCATCTTTCTTAAGCTATTGCATAGCTTTTATCGCGGTCTTTGAGCGCGGCGACCGAATGAAGAAATTCCGTAACGAAAATAAAACCTAACACCCCCCACTCCGCCTACCATGTAGCTCGGCCGAGCGTTCGCTTAACGTGTATGTACGATGTACAAAGCTCGCACGGATCGAGACGAGCTGCTCCGAAATCGGACGAATACGAAAGCAGCTGTTCGTGAGAAAGTATATAGGTATATAGGTATCTAAACTGTAAGATAATAAAAATATTTTAAACGATATTAACTTCTCATTTATTCGATAAAAGAAAAATATTTGTTTTCTTATCGATCACCACGCTCAAAAAGTGTAACTTGAATTAATATCAGAGAAAAACTGCTCTGAAATCGGACGAATACGTAAACAGCTGTTTGTGAGAAAGTATATAGGTGTATAGGTATCTATATTGTAAGATGATAAAAATATTTCGAACGATATTAACTTCTCATTTATTCGATGAAAGAAAAAATTTGTTTTCTTATCATAGAAAAAGAAAAAAAAAACTGCATGAATAAAAAATAAATTAATAATTATAAATGTATCAGTTAATGAAAAATGCTATGCAATAGCTTTACCGTGGCAGTCCCCGAATGCCACACGTTTTTTTTTCCAAAAAATTCGGCCAAATCTTACCAAATTTTTCTTCTGTTTTTCCTTCCCAATCGGGTGTTTTACCTCCATACGCCCTTCAAAATACCTGAATTCCGAATTTATTTTACTTAGTTCAATTGTTATTATAATAGTTTTGTGCTGCTTGAAGAACAACACTAAATTCCAGCTTTTTGGTTCGATGGGTACCAATCCGAAATAAAAACATGTGTACCTGGACGGAACATACAACTTAAGCTTTATAGGTTATTTCTGGTTTAAACTATTAAATTATATATCGTCAATATCCATTTTTCCATAATTTAAATTTCCACTTATCCACGTGACAAGGTAACAATTTTGAGTTCGGTTTTAAAACCCATGATAGTCGAGCTTTCGAGAACAAAGTAATTGATTTCTCAGAATAAGTTTCAAAATCGCTTAAAATTCACCTCGGGTCACGCATTCATCTCGGATAACCCTTCTTATCTGTAAAAGCGTTAATTGAAATATGCTGTAATATAAATAATGATGCAAGAAGGAAACTGTCTCGGTCGGATGTTACAGTCGATATCAACTTGATTTTCCTCATTCCCTGAATGTGTCATCTCGTGCCTCGTTTTAACAAACTCTCACTTCTTGCAGGAGTTGCCGGAAAGTTAGATTGGATCAAAAATTTAACATGATACATGGCATGCTTTCTGGCTTCATTATAATTTCAGTCTAGAGCTGTACATTACTTATGGAGTTTGAAGAAATGACGATAGTTCTGTACCAATAACTTAAATTATTTTTTTTTTAGTAGAGTGGCCACGTCTCGATTTTGATAGCTATAGTTCACAGCAACAACATTATAACTTTAGAATAAAGTTTAAACTTTAAAATAGAACACTCTTGGCTTAAGTTTCACTATATAAAAATATTTAGATACTGTTTTTATCAGTAAAAGAAAGTCGACATGTTTCGGGTTATGAACTCATTATCAAGACTGACTACATGAGAGTATTAAATCTCATTTTATAAAACAGACAAAAGCAAAGGTGATATCAATTTTTTCGTTTACAAGGGGTAATTTTCTATTATGGGCGGAACTTATTTCAAGAATTTCAAGAAGGTCAAGGCGCTCTCCTTTGTTACTTGAATGCAACAATTGGATTTTGCTGAAATCCATGAAATGATTATATTTTATTAAATGTTCGGAGAAGCCAGTGGTATTTTTATTTTGTAAAATTGATTTTTTATGTTCTTCAACACGAATGTTTATATTCCTTCCTGTTTGTCTAATATAGAAAGCAGGACATTCGTCCCAAAATATTTTGTAAACACCACTGTTTTCTCCGATGTCAGATTTTTTTATAATTGACCAAGAATGACTTCAAGTTTCCTTTATTTGTAAAAACTGTTTTAACGTTATTTTTCAAGTTACAAGTTTTGCTACTCAAATTCGGCACATAATTTATTGGGAAGCATTTTTGTTCTTCATTAATAGTTTGCGTTGGGTATATTGAATGCAACAGATTCTTTATTCGTTTTTTCCCAATGACCTTATCGATAAGACTTTCATTGTAACCGTTATTGGTTGCTGATGATGGTACGTCTACGACTGTAGAACATGCAGTTATATATTCACCTATTCACCAATTATTTATGTTCCAATATATATATATATATATATATATATATATATATATATATATATATATATATATATATATATATATATATATATATATATATATATATATATACTTACTTACACATGAACTTTTTCACATAAAAATATCTTGAATTTGCAAATTGGAAAATGGATGATTTTTCTGGTTACATATTATTAAAATTAACAAAAAACTAACAGACATGAAATAGTATAAAATGAGTATGATGGATTCAGTAATTTCATACTGAAGAACATCATACTTGAGATGATTAATTTCTTAATATAAATTTCGAAACATATTTGAAATTTTTATGATTATCGAATTCTGCCATCAATTGGGAATACTTAAAACCCTGAGCTAGACATAAACCAACATTTCTAGGAAATATTTTAACTTTCTTGTTTCAAAAAATTCAGTTTCAAAATTTTTCTTGAACAGAATGTATTTTTTATTCGAATTGCATTGAAATTTCTGAGTTATTTCAATTCCCAATTTATCCATGCCTTGCAGAAACTTTTTTTATTCGATGCCATGAAGTTCCCGGTGGTACCACCTCTTTAATTATTATCGCAAGGGCACAATAAATTCACAACTATTGTTCCTTGTTTTATAACCGGAAGCTTCATTCAAATTACCCCTCTAATTAGAGGAAAATTTTAAAACTATACACACCTACCTCGGAAAGTTAAGTTGTTGGCAATGCATTCAAGCGGGAGGCTTGCCTACCAAAGTGTTTGGTATGAAGGGAGAGATACGTAGGACGCAGCAAAAGTTCCTAAGTTTTCGAGTTTAATGAATGACCGCACACGGCAAACTTTACAGATGCTGATTTGATAATTAGAGAAGGAAAGTTATCTCCATTGCAGATGATTCTTGGTGCTCAGGTAGGCGAATAGATTCTGAATCAATTTATTTCTCATTCACAACTCATGACAACTTTCCATACTGTGAAAAAAATTATATAAGAAATCTAATTTCGTATGTCATTCAAATTTGAGTTAACATGGACTTATAATAATAATATAATTTTCATCGATAAAATATTATTTTCATATATTCGCTTTTGTTTTGTTTTATATTGATTTGATTTATGTATCATACTGATAAGAATCAGCTGATATCCGATCAAAAATTGACAACTTTCTAAAGGAATACTGCATACCTTGATGTCACAGCCCGGTATTCCACCAGATCTTCGGGACATTGTAACCACTCTCCCGTTTAAGATATATTTATGCCCGAGCTAGCAGGGAGATTGGTTAAACATATATGGGTTCTAGGTTGTTCTCAGTAATAACAACAAGATAAAATGAAGGTATTTACTATTTTCCTTTTACATAGAATGGGACTTATCTTTTTGTTTTTATTTAATTTTCCATCGACGTTTGAGATTCTTCTTTAGGTGGATTGTACTCTTGACTTCTGCCCTTTGTACTTAGTTTCTTGGTAGCTCCAGATAAGGTGAATATTAGCTCCAGGTAAGGTGAATATTAGCTCCAGGTAATGTGAATATTAGCTCCAGGTAAGGTGAATATTAGCTTCAGGTAATGTGAATATTAGCTCCAGGTAATGTGAATATTAGCTCCAGGTAAGGTAAGGTGTTTTTTTAAACTCCAGACAAGGTGGCTAAAATAATTCGGAGCAAATCAACATACAATCTCAAACTTAATATTTTCCAAGAATATCTGTAGGGTATCGATGGCCAATTCAAATTAACATTTAGATTTATCTCAAGCCAAGATGCTAAGAAAGACAGTATATGTTCCAAAATTAAACTGAACATAAGATATGACCACGTGAAATTTGCCATCGTTAGCCTACAAAAATCTTGTGTTAAATTGAGAGAATGAAATAAGCAAATAAATTAAAAATATTTTAAATTAAGAAATGGGAGATGATTATTTCAATATTGAAAGATAAAAAATTTAATAAAGATAAATGAAAAAAATGAAATAGCGGAAAAATGAAATAAGGAATCAATTCAGATTTTCAAGATAATGCATTTATACGAAATAATTATATTTCTTCTCATAACTTACCGTCTATCAGACGCCACAGATACTTAATAATTTCAATAAACTTTAATAAACGTTCAATTGACATTGACTATAATTTTACTAATTAATGATGTGTTATCTTCAACAACCATTTGCTAAAAGAACGAGCGATTGTTAATCCGAGGCTATCTCGATATTTTCGTATGACTGCATCTAAATTATCATACGAAGACAAAAAAACAGAAAATATACCAGGTGTCTCATTTAGAAACCAAAAGTTTATGTCACTTCCGGTGAAACCGGAAGTTGCATGAAGTTGAGTTACTTGTCAAAAAATGCAGTTTTATGCATTTAACAGATCCTCTAATTTTCATTTCATTATCTCCATAAACAAAAAAGTTATAGGGGCGAGCCACCTTCCGTGGACACCCGGTATATATATATATATATATGTATATATATATATATATATATATATATATATATATATATATATATATATATATATATATATATATATATATATATATATAGATGGATAGATAGATAGATATTTATTTTTCTCAATTATTGCAACCAAAATAAAAATGTCAAATTACAAATTTAACAATAGAGAAAACGTCAAAGCAAAAACTCGTGGGATCGAGTTTCACGCCCGTTATCAAAAATTGTACATGGAGTCGGCCATTAGTGGACCATAAACAAGAGACTAAGGTAAAGGCCATAGAGTAGGTCGACGAAGAGACTATATAGTAACGACCTCTTATTGGAGTATACAAACAGAAAGCTGATATAGGGAGAATACTCTGAACTTTCAATAAGTTTGAACCATCCAGCCCTTTGAATTAAGAGGGAAACTTTAGGGATCGAATGAGCAATTCGGGTCGAAACTTGACTGGTGTTATATGAGACGAAAGAAACAATCTTTTTTGTAAATAATCGTAACTGTGAAATAAATTTGATATAATCGATAAAATACAATTTCAAAAAATAAAGTGTTTTGTCCACGACTGTACTATAAATCATTCATTATACGTGTGCTTCCTGAAGTATAATTATACCTATTATTCACTAGTGTGTATAATGGTTTATTATACACTGCATGACGTCACACTCAAAACGTATGTCCAAACTTGAAACTATCATTCATATTGTTAGGATAGTATTGTTATTAGATTTTTAGGTTTTATGTAACTAAGATAACTTTTAGGCAAATTATTAAACTAATATTTAATATAATGCCCAACTTATTGAATATTTACTCTAATAAATTATCTATTTCATTTTTATCAGAGTGAAAGAAAGGAATGGAATCGATGTCAAGTGAAATAGTTGACGTTTACGTGAGTATGCAGTTTTCAGTGAACACAGAAAATGTTATGTCAACGCTTTTGATAACTATTTTTATTGTTGAAAATGCAGATTATTACTAATTTTTTCGAGGAAGTCGTGGACAAAGTATAGTATTCTACTCGCACAAAATTACAATTATTTTGTGCTCGTTGAATAATATACTATTATCCACAACTATTAAATAATGTATCTATTAAATATGCGACTTTTATCGAGTGATGACATACATTACCATATATAATTGAATAATAATGATATTTCACTCATTTCAGTTTTAGTGAGAAAGTTGCCATAGCTACTCTCGTTTCACAGCGATAAAACATGCAAGCCGGCAAAACTTAATATGTTAGTATTTCAGCGATAATATTTTGAGATTTCTCACATGAATCGTTATTTCCTTGACTTTTTGAAATGTGACCATATTACTGTTAGACATATTTTCTCGTGAAAAAGTCATGTCGAATACCACTCGAGATAAAATTTAAGCAGGTAAAATTTCTCTCTTATAACATTCAAGTTTGTTGCTTAGACAATTTCGCTCATGAAATTTTTTCCAAAATCGCTCGCCTGACGGCTCGTGATTTTGATACAAATGTCATTCGCGAAATCGCCTAAGCAACAAACTTTCGTATTACAATCGAGCAATTTTGCCGGCAAAATTTCATCTCTAGTGGTATCATATATGATCATATAACTCATGTATGAATAAGCCAATAGATCCGTGAATTTTGCATAACTAGGTACTGCGTATTGATAAGTGAATATACCCTGGACGACGTTATATAATCGTTTTGGTGTTTCGCCTCGTGTCAAAATGTGAATATTTTCATATTGACGGTGTTTTGACGTTTGTTAAAAAAAATTAATATTTTTTATTCGTTATATAATCGTAACGAATACCACTCGAGCAATGGCAAATAATCAATTATACTGACCTCGTCACCCGACGTATTTTCTTGAAACACCACTCGAGCTGCGCTCTCGTGGTGTTACGCAAAATACGTCTCGTGGCTCGGAAAGATAATCGATTATTTTCGATGCTCTTGTGATATTATAACTGATTATACCTGATTATACATAGAGTAGCTCTACCAATCGCAAACTAACAGGACCGTCAAATTTTGACGTTTATCAATAAATGTTCAAAAATGAGTTGATTCGGAGAATTTTACTTAATTTACTCAATAATAATCGAATCAAATACAATACGTACTTCAAAATAGATACGGGTATACATCTCAAACTTCCTGCATAATTACAAATCGTGTCTGCTTAACAGAATAATCCTCCCGCTTCCAGGTCGGATTATTAAGACTGTCAAACTGAAACTCTTTGTAATTATGCTACAAGTTATCGATGTATAACCTGATTATTTTGAAGTACCTACTTATAGTATAACTACTGATAAAATTTTTCGTACAATTTTCAATAAATAATTGTATCAAATACAATACGTACCTACTTCAAAATAAATACGGTTATACATCTCAAACTTCCTGCATAATTACAAATCGTGTCAGTTTAACAGAATAATCCTCCCGCTTCGCGGTCGGATTATTAAGACTGTCAAACTGAAACTCTTTGTAATTATCAACAAGTTATTCATGTATAACCTGATTATTTTGAAGTACTTATAGTATTAATACTGATAGTTCGATGGAATAATATTAAAATTACTCAATCGTTGCGTCAAATTTGACGCAAAAATACTGTCAGTTGGATTGTCAGTTATTTGGTGTGTATCATTCTTATTTCTGGTGTCATTAGATATATAATGCGGTGTATAAAAGTTTTATGGATTGGCAACTGGCTCACAGAACATCGTCATTGCTGAAAATGTTAGTGTATTTTAATGAATTCGAAAAAAATACAAGTCATCAACATTCTGGGCAGATTATTCTATGCTGAAAAGTACATTGAATATTTACCTACCATAGTATCAAAGACTAGGAATTAAAAAATTCTACGTTTTCCAAATTAAAGAATCCTGAAACGTTTACAGGACATTAGTTCCGAAGACCATTTCCGTTAGCCCAGGTGTTGACATTACAGCAGTAAAGCAGTTAGGGGTTTGGAAATCAACCACAGGTGCCAAAGGTTATAAGGATGACAACATAATCAACATAATACAAAAAAGAAATCAGATTCAAATAAAATTAACATATTCAGATGTTACAACCCTCGCCTCCCGCTCGTGTTGCAATTTCATCTTCTAGGTAATAGCCATCATTATACGCTTGTTGAATAATATACTTTTATTCCACATTGATTTTTGCGGGAATTTTCAAAGTTTTCGAATATGATTTTATTCACTATTAAAGTCATTACACCAAAAATTATTCTTGACAAAAAATCTCATGCAACATGAATACTCTTATATTGTGGTAAGAAATTTTTAATCAATATCATATATCAACTTTGCTCTGTTGGTTATTTCGTTATTTATTTTAGCAAATACAAAAGATTTTCGTTTATTTCTTCGTTTTATTGAGTATTAATCATTACATTCTGAGGGAGATAAATCTGATTATTCTTGTATTGACAAATTATTTATAATTGAGAATTCTGATACATCAATACTGGTTCTTCCAAAGCAGTCCGGTACCAAATTCAACATACTTTGTTGGCCTGGATTATGATGTGATAAAAGCAGGATATTTACCCATAAAATTTATTGTGGACCCAAAGAGGTGCTTCTTTATTTACGATCGGCTTTACACGTCCTTTATTGATATGTTTCCTGTGGGATATAACTTGACGTCAATAAATTTATTGCTCATACATGTAGGACTTTGGATTCGAATCAAAAAACTATCAAGATAGGGTTTTATTTTCCGATGTATCTGAAAATAGAAAAGATGTTCGAAATTATTTTATTCCATGTGATAAAACTTGGCTCGTATAAGTTATTGAAAGCGGGATTTGTTTTAGTTAGTTTTATTTGGAATAATTTTTATTATTGATATATTATAAGAGAATTAATTTAATGTTGAAATTAATATATGCTCATAATTTTAAAACCTATTAATTCGATATTCAGGAATTCGTAGGATGATACACAGGATTTAAAATTGAAAACTTTATCTGAATGTTTATTTTTTCTACTAAAAACTTAGACTAATAAATAGGGTAAAGTCGGGTTAGTTGGCGCACATTTTTTTGTAATGGTCAAAAGAGCACTAGATCACATGTGAGAATATCGAATATTTTTTAAAATGAGAATAGTGAACAGAAGTAAACAAAACATATGGAATAAGTCAAAAAATGTTTTTTTGCCAACTGAAATTTTTTTATAGAGGACGGGTATTATGGCGCGCTAAAAAAGTAATGAGATATTCATGCAGATGACATGGCGCATACAAAACTTTTCAACTAACCACTGGAAATGATTAATTCAGGTGGAGAACGGAAAATGAATTAATTTTATTAAAAAAATGGTTAAAAATAACAATTTACACATTTATCATAAGAAATAACGCATGACGCACGTTTCGGTGGAACTTCACCTTCTTCCGATGCTAATGGCAAACAAAAAAGTTTGCCATTAGCATCGGAAGAAGGTGAAGTTCCACCGAAACGTGCGTCATGCGTTATTTCTTATGATAAATGTGTAAATTATTATTTTTAACCATTGTTTTAATATGTTTATTAATTTACACCAAGTATCGGCCCAATCAATCCAAAATTTGAATTAATTTTCAAAATATGTGTTCAATTCAAAAACGACTAATCCCATTTGCGGTTTTCACTACTAGGACACTTATTTATGCTCATGCAGCCTTCATGCACCCATTGACGACAAACTATGCATTCAATTTTGAAAGTGGAGGAAACGGGATTTATGGAATCATTTTGCCAGGTGCATTTCCTGTATATTCGACATTATCATTGCACGTAATGTTGGATGCATTTTTGCTTGCTGATTCATGAATATTGAGAAAGGCATAATCTGGAATAACAAGTATGAAGGGCAAAAATCCTGTACCCCTAAAGCTGGGCACAGCATTTTCAACTGTCATTAATCTGAAAATTAAAAAGTACCACCACGTGGTGATTACTTCCGAAATACATGTAATAATTTGAAACTGGGTGGGTAAGTTGGAGCACACAATCTCACCCGACAGTGTGTGTCAGTTGACTCGAGCAGTCTCACCCACCAGGGAAGATAACACTAAGCTTCTAACTTATTATTTAAATTCGAATTTAAGGGGTTATCTCGAGGTTAGATATAAAGAACAATGTTGTTCTAAGTTACTAGTGCAAATTAAGTTAGTCTATGATCAAGCAGAAATTTATAACGTCTACAACTGGAGGATGAAATTTTCTGAGCATTTAACAAACATTTTATCAATAATTTTTTCACATTTGGGGCCGTAACTAGCCACGGTATTTTTCCAACATACACTGAACATAAGAAAGATTGGCCAGAGGTAACCGGCATTCCATCTACAAGCACATAGACGAAATTAATTGAATGAGCCAACTCATCCGCTGCGCCATCTCACTAGACTTTACCCTCTTAAAAAACGAAACCTGGTTTTTAGGTTTATTAAATTGTTAGGTGATTTTTGATTAAGTTACTTCATTTATAGTATAGTTGCAAGAAATGCGCTTGTATTTCATCAGACTACATAACTAATTTCCCTTATATGCATATAACCAAAAAAAACTAGCTCGCAAATAAGTATAAGAATGAGAGGCAATTTATTAAACACAATAATAATGTTTATGATGTTCATTCAGATATTTGAAACTTGCTTAAATATTTCAAGATATTATGATACATGCAAGGTCGAACAATGAAATAATAACAATTACACAATTCAATTTACTGAGTTCTCTAGGTTAGGATTACAACTCAATAGTCTAGTATATATTTTTTCAATAATAAGTTAAGAATTAATTTCAATATACTCCTCAATTCCAATTAGAATTTCTTTGTCATAAAGTGGATATAATAGAATAAGGTCAAAGTAAAATGGTGACATGTTATACATAGTTAGATAACAATAATTATTGTAATTGCAAAAACACATAGAAAAATGCAAGGAACTGATAATTGATATACCTTCAATCAATATAAATTCAACAATTATTCATTTACCAATAAACGGAAATACTAGGCCCCAGTAGGGGTTATTCTGGAAATCTCTGAGACAAATTGATTTTGCTTTCGAAAACGACAACTTTTAATCGTAAATACATGAATATAGAAAAATCCCTCTAAACTGAATCTAAAATGATACGAGGAGTCGAGTGGCACATTATTTTGAAAGTATTTTAATTCTCTTTATAAAAATGCCGAACTTTTTTGTTCTGCGTTGAAATGAATTTAAAAAACCTGTTGGAATTGCCGAACAGATCGAAACATAAGTTTTCAGTTAATTGATAATTAGATAACATGTTTAAGAAGAAACTCTAAGTTTAACAATATTTATATATATGTGAAAATTGTCAAAATCAGAAATTCATTTCTTGAATATGTTAAAAAAGCAGTAGTAAGGCATGGCAGAACCGAACTCATCACAGCAAAGAAAACCTTGGAGAAAGTGCAAAGACTAGCATGTCTTTGTATAACAGGAGCAATGAGATCGACTCCAACAGCAGCACTAGAGGTAGTTCTAGACCTCACTCCTCTCCACATGAGAACTGATTTGGGAGCAAACCTCAGGTTGGCAAAAGTTGGACTCAAAGGTGCTGCATACGGTACAAGAACTCAACCCTTACCGGAAGTGCACACCTTGTTGACCTCCCAACTGACGAAATTACCAGGAAATTTAGTTTCAAGAAATTATTTCGAACGGAACTAAATACCAAGAAGGAATGGAGCATAGAATACATTCGAGCACTGGAGGAGAATTCCATAATATGGTATACGGACGGGTCTGAAACTCCCGAAGGAACTAGAGCAGGAGTCGTTGGGCCTCGTACCAAATACTCAGAACCCATGGGCCAGTTTCCCAGTATTTTTCAAGCGGAAATTCACGCCATAGAAAGGTGCATTCAGTTGAACCTCGATAGGAAATACCGAAACAAGGAAATTGCGATCCTCTCCGATAGCCAAGCAGCCATCAAAGCGTTGAGCTCTTATAACATCAACTCAAAGATGGTTTGTGAATGCCTAGACAAACTAAACGATCTGGGCAGGAACAACAAAGTGATCCTCCTCTGGGTGCCGGGGCACGTCGGAGTGAAGGGTAATGAACAAGCAGACACCCTGGCACGAAAGAGTGCGTCAACGCCACTAATCGGGCCAGAGCCTCTCTGCGGACTTGGAAAATCTTACTTCTAAGAAGAACTCAATAAAGCTGAAGAAGCAATAACAGCAACGAACTGGCAAAGACTTCCAGGACTGAGGCAGGCCAAAGATCTCCTCGGAAAGTTCAACCGAGCAAGATCGAAGACACAGATTAACCTCAGCAAAACTAGTCTAAAGACAATTACAGGATTTCTTACGGGGCATTGCAGACTCAAAGAACACCTAAGAAGCTAGGTTTAGAGGAGGACAGCACCTGCAGATTCTGCAAGGAACGTCCAGAAACACCCCACCATAAACTGATGGAGTGCTATGCTGTGCACCATAAAAGACTGAACACACTGGGATCATACCAGCTGACTGTAGAAGAAATACCACGAATAGACCCCTTGAAATCCTCAAATTCCTGAAGGTATTGAGGCTTGAGGGGCTGCTGTAAAACGAGAACACACCGAGAAGCAGAAGAAGATGGGGCACAATAGATCTAATAAGGTCGCAGCGAATCGGTCACCATCCACACCTACCAATACCAATACCAATGTTAAAAATTGGTTTTCATCGAGTAACGGCCTCATTAATTCGATGTTCAAATTCCAACCGATTTGCTTCCAAAGAGTAACTAAAACTTTGTTCAACATTTTTACGAAATTTTTTTAACATTTCAATCCTAATTTAAATTCACGATACCACTTTGCGGTAGTGAAGATCTGTTAGAGATGTAGGCTCCGTTGTATGAATAATATATTTCAAATGTCTGAAAGATATTGAATCAGGTGATCTTGTAGGGATTCAATGACAACAATCCAGTGTTCGGGAGAATAATGAGTTTTGAATCTGATTATTGCTTGCAAAAATTTTCACAATGCAAGAGTAGCTGAGATATTGAATAAATGGATGTATGGTTCGCTCATCAAAGTCTCAAATAGATCCATAACATTATTTCCCTGACACATTCAACAATGCTTTTATTACAGTATATGTCTTTCAAGGTATTTTGCCGACACTTTTAAGCAGGTTTTAATTTGAAAACCTGCCTATTACAATGAGTGCGACTAGCAAAGGACCAAGATAGTTTTTCGTTTCATGACGTTTTATGATGCCTAGCACCAAGAACTCAATTTCATGTATGTATGTGCTTATGTATTTTAGCGTTGTTTACACGATAAAGGGCGCAATTTTGAAGCAATAGGGTTGAAAGTTTGTAAATAGGTAGTTTCGTATGATATCTTAGATAGGATCAGTTTTGGTTCGAATTGGTTGGGGGGTTGACCCCCCTGGGGGGAATAAACATTATTTACATGACAGACACGCACTTTTGTAGCAACAGCGTTGGAAGTATCTAGGTAGTTTTGTATAATGTCTTGAATGGGATTGGTTTTGGTTCGAATTGGTTGCTGGTTGACCTCCCGGAGGAAGAAATAAATCTGGTTTACACGATAAAGGTCGCAATTTTGGAGTAATAGGGTTAAAAGTTTGTGAGTAGGTATTTTAGAGAGATGTCTTGGATGGGATTGGTTTTGGTTCGAATTGGTTGGGGGTTGTCCCCCTGAGGAAAGAAATAAATCTTGCTTACATGATGAAGGGCGTAATTTTGGAGCAATAGGAAAAGTTTGTGAGTAGGTAGTTTCGTATGATATATTGGATGAAATTCGTTTTGGTGCCAATTGGTTGGGGGTTGAACCCCCAGGAGAAGAAATAAATCTTATTTACACGATAGAAGGCGCAATTTTAGGTGGAAAGTTTCGTATAATATCTTGAATGGTATTCATTTCGATTTGAATTGGTTGGGGGAGTTGACCCCCAGTGGAGGAGATAAATCTTTTTTACACGATAAAGGGCGCAATTTTGTAGCAATAGGGTAGAAAGTTTGTAAGTACGTAGTTTCGTATGATATCTTGGATACGATTGGTTTTGGTACGAATTGGTTGGGGGGTTGACCCCCGAGGGGGAAATAAATATTGTTTACACATTAGAAAGCGCAATTATTTTTTGGATTTGGAACAAAAATCATAACTATATGAATAGATTTTTTAAACTAGATACGTTATGAAAACCTGCTTTTCTAATGCAGCTCGCTGCGAATAAGTTTTTTTACATCCATTTCAACGGATTTCGCATACTTATAAACAGAAGTAAAATACTTTCAAAATGATGGACTACTTGACCTTCAGTGCTATCTGAGATTCTTGAAAATACATAAAAAAGGGTATTTATATCTGTGAATATAGTACAAGAAAATTTCGCTACCGGATTAAATGGAATTCGATATCGAATTATTGTTGTTGGGCTACTTTGTGCTCTGATTTAGAAACGTGACCATAACCCTTTTCAACTCCAACCCAAGTAGATGCGGATTATTGAAGGAATGATTCAAAACAGGGAAGATCAAATTAGCGGCATGATGGGATTTATCAAGCAGGCAACTGTTTGATCTTCGTGCGTTTCGAAATAAGGTCGGGCAAGATGTGTAGTGCTGGTTAAAAGGTTCAATAGTTTTTAAATTCAAAGGTATTAACCCTCATATATATGTCGAGAATTTCATTAAATTACTGGAAGTGAATTGTAAGTATTATATTCAAATTCACTTTAATTTATTGTAAAATATTCTGCGGTAGCCTGAAGGTTAAAAGTTAACTTAATTTGTATTTTGAAGTTGGTTTTACATTTGTCCCATAATAGATTTTCAACCTATGAAAAAAATTTATCGTAGCGACCTGCATTAGAAAAGCAGGTTTTCATAACGTATCCGGTTTGAAAAATCTATTTTGTCAATTATGATTTTTGTTCCAAATCTATAAAGAAAATTGCGCTCTCCAATATGTAAACAATATTGATATCTTCCTCAGGGGTCAACCACCTAGCAATTCGTACCAGAACCAATCGCATCCAAGATATCATACGAAACTATGCACTTTTTCAAATCTTAAACAAGATTTATTTCCTCGTCCAGGAGGTCAACCTCTTATCCAATTCGTACTAAAACCAATCCCATCTAATATATTATACGAAACTACCTACTCACGAACTTTCAATCCCATTGCTACAAAATTACGCCATTTATCGTGTAAACAAGATTAATTTTTCCCCCCAGGGGGCCAACCCCCAACTAATTCGATTTAAAACAAATCCTATCCAAGATATCTTTCGAAAATTCCTACTAACAAAGTTTTAACCCTATTACCCCAAAATTGCGACCTTTATCATCTTAACAAGATTTATTTCTTACCCCGGGGGATCAACCCCCCAACCAATTCGAACCAAAACTAATCCTATTCAAGATATCATACAAAACTACCTAGATACAAACTTTTAACCCATTGCAACAAAATTGCACATTTTGTCGTGTAAACAAGATTTATTTTTCCTCCAGGGGGGTCAACAAATTCGAACCAAAACGAATACCATGCAAGATATCATACGAAACTAACTATTTACAAACAATAGGGTTTAACTATTGTTTAAACCATTGATTCCCAAAGTGGTCCAGGTGGACCCCCAGGGGTCCACGGGAGACACGAGGGGGGTCTACGTTGGCATGACAAAAATATGGGGGTTCACAATTCATAAGCGGGGGTCCACGGAAATTTATCTGGTTTCGATATTGAAGAAATAAAATGGTGGCTTGACTTCACCTATCAATGTAGGCAGATGATATTTTGAGTAGCTCAGCGACTGTTAGGTACTTGTAAAAACTTGCATATTCCATATTCAGTATATCGTGTCGACACTTGCAAAGCATCGCTCTCCGTCGTCCACAACTCTTGTTCAGACTTGCAAAGGGTCGAAATACGACTTGTGGTGAGTGTGCTTGCAATCATGCATTAACTTGTTTGATTCTTTACCAATATACCTTGGCATACGAATGCCAAGGATAAACGTTACTTATTTCTTTCCTGAATTTCCTAAAGAAAAGTAAAGCGAATCGATGAAAGTGTTTGCCAGTGTCGGAAAAAGTGAGTACTTTGTCACAGGTAGAAGTCTTGATGAGAATTATTCAGACATACATTCAACATTTAATTGCCCTGCATGATGACTTCAAAATCAGTTGTGAAGATATTCTGACGATGCAAATACCACCATGGATCATGAATCCATTTGATGAAACGGAAGTGGAGAATGTGATATTACAAGAGAAGCTACTCGAGCTTAGTACTAACATAGTGCTGAAGGTAAAATTTAAAAAATTGTATCAAACATTTTGCCTGCAGACAGAAATACCCGAATTGCGAAAAAGCTTTTGATAGCGTTTTCCTCGTCATATCCATAGAAATATTAATATATATCGAGTAAGTCATATGGTCATATCTCATCGAAAAAACTTTAAGTGTCGTTACCAACCTTTTGACAAAAAAAAGGAGCCATTAATTAATAATTTGCTGTCAATCCATCAAGTACATCCCTCTCATTGAAATTATGACTATTTTGTGATTGTCATTGTAGAAGTAACGTTACGTTACACGACTCGACAAAAAAAGTTTCGTTCTTTGTCCTAAAGTTTATTTTATGATTTTCCGGTTAATTATGCACCAAAATGAAACGAAAATACCTTTTTTCTATATAAAGTTTGCTTTTAAATATTTGAAAAAAAAAATTGTTTTCATTGTCAGAAGCTAAGATTAAAGTTGGAGTTTTTATTGGTCCGCAAATTAAACGGATTTTTGCCGATGAAAAATTTCCAAACTTCCTTAATAGGGTTCAAAAAGCATTTTCAGGATGTAACAAAGCTGAAAACTACGAAAAGCTAGTTGAAAATATGTTGAAAAATTTAAAAACCAGGATGTTATTAAAAGTACATAATAATGCTGCATGCTCATTTAAATACGTTTTAAAAACGTTTTCATCAAGATATTATGAACTTCCAACAATGTTATCAAGGCCAATACAATTAAAATATTATGGGAGACTATATTTGGTGTTTATTGTGAGAAAGCAGTTATGAACAAAAAAGAAAAAGTAATACTGCGCACTTTTGAATTATTTTCCATTTTTTATAAGTTAGTTTGATAGTCAAAATGAATAAAAATAATATATACATATATTTGTATTGACTTATCATAAAATAAAAATTAAAATCACAGATTTTCAAAAATATCGTTCAAATGTTCTCCTGGATACAAAAGCAAACTTTTTCATGACGTATAATTTTTTTTCGTTGAACTATGATCTAATCTACCGAAAGTTCATACTTTAATGTCAATTTCAAATTTTGTGTTGACCCGTGTTATTAATATTTAATTTTCAACAATCACGACTGTTATCATATTACAATGTAATGTAAACCTTACAATGTAATATGATAACAATAATAATTGATAGTGTATTATAATTACATATTTGAATAATTACAACACAAGAAAATATATTATTTCTGTTTTTATTTTTACCACTCCGAATGGGGGGGGGTTCTGAATTTTCTAAATAAGATAAGTGAGAATTGATTGGTTTCTTGTACTTTGAGTAGATGCCAAAAAAGTGAAGTTGGATGGAATCACTTTTTTGATTGGCCAACTTTGCTTTTTTGACATCCGCTCACAGCACAATCAGTTAACTAATTAACCGATAAATTCTCACTTTTCTCTCGAAAACTGTTAATTCGTGGTTGGAACTCAGTCCCAACGCAAATATGGTAGAAATGTAGCTGCAGGGGGTCCACCGGAACCAGCAAAAATCATCCTCACGATAGATTCTCCCTGATGATGGAATGAACGATTCCGAAAGCTTGGAAAAACTTCAAAGAGTTTCCTTTTACATTGCTGCAGTCCCTACAAATAGTTTTCCCCTATATATATATATATAATATATATATACAGGGTGTTTCTAAATTGATGCGAAAGATTTCAATGGGTGATTCTTTAGCAAAAATTAAGGGGGGTCTTTCATATAACTTTTTGTTCAACACCCTTTTCCCTCCAAGTTACAGCCCTTTGAATTTAGGTGAAAAAAATTGTTTTTATTCAATACATCCACTTTGGAAAAATTTGGAAGAATGAAATTTGGCAGATAACTGCTGCTAGTAAAATGGCAGTTTTTGAGTGTTTTTGTTACCCTTAAATGTAATCACAAGGGGCTGAAAAAAACAACCCCTATAATATTTTGCATCAGAACTTTTTAATGCGCCTAAATTTTCCTTTTTAAAAAATATATTCGAAAAGGCGGACTCAATCTGCAACTTTCTTATGTCATAAAGTTGTTAGTTTGATCACAAAAAAATAAAATAGTGCTCAGACTATTTTCCCATAAATTCACAGAGGTTATCATTTATCAAAAAAAAACAAGTAAGCTGCTCTCAAATGTCAAATAATTTGTTAATTGTTATTAGTAGTACAATTATTGCTCAATCCGCTCTAATTTGCAATATTCTTCAACTAAATAAAAAAATGCCATTCTTTCAATAAAGTTTTACTTAGTTGTGAAAAATGTTTGAAGTCATTATAAAACTGTCTAGGAATTAGAAAAAATCAGGAAAATAAAACTATTTGTCATATGACTTCATTTGACAGCAGCTTACTTGTTTTTTTTCAAATAAATGATAACCTCTCTGTGAATTTATGGGAAAAGTCTGAGCACTATTTTATTTTTTTGTGATCAAACTAACAACTTTATGATAAAAAGTCAAGAAATAAAAAAGTTGCAGAGCAAGTTTATCTTTTCAAATATATTTTTTAAATAGGAAAGTATAAGCGCATTGAAAAGTTCTGATGCAAAATATTATAGGGGAATTTTTCATCTTGTTATCTTTGTCTTTCATGTTACTGTACAAATTATTCACAGTCTTCATATAAAAACCTAGTTCAGTTTTTAAAATTTTTAAAGTTGCCTTTATTTTTTGTGAAAGTTATGGGAAATACGGTATTCTATAATATTTGTTCACTATTGGTGGTTAACGCGGTTCTATCTTAAGTTATACTTAACCTTTTGAAAAAGCTTATAGATTATTTTTTTTGTGAATATTTTGGGCTAGTTGTTATTATCCAATGTTTTTGTGACTTTCTTGATATTTTCTGCATGATGTCGGGGGCTACTTGATTTAATCGCTCTGAACAATATGTTATCAACGGAACTTATCTTATAATTGATAGAATGAGTTGAAACAAAGTTTAAAATTCTTCAATTAGTTTCAAGTTTCTGTTCTTGTGTAAGTGTGACCATGATATCTAGAAATGGTAATTTCTTACTCTTTAGTGAACTGGATAATTTCATCATAATGGTTAGAATAGGTCAAAATCTCCATTGTTTTATCCTCCGGAATTGCCATGATTGTTCATCAACATAAGACCAAATGAATGGTATTCTTTCCAAAACTGTGGTGATCAGGTCTTCCATAACTAGGGTTGCCATCCGTCCGGGTTTCCCCGGATTTGTCCTAGTTTAGGGGGCGTCCGGGGGTCGTCCGGACGGGGCTTTCAAAATATGTCCGGGTTTCACCCGGCCAAATTTTGTTTCCGGGTGTGTGAAGCTTGAGTTTCAGTGACGGAGATGAGCTATTAAATGCAAACCAGTTGTGGCCGAATGTTTTCGAAACATCTATATTCTAAACTGCTCGAAATTGCGTAGTAATCTTTTTTTGTATACCAGCTCATAATGCGAATGAAGAGTGATTTTTTTCGCTATGGTCGCAGTAATAAAGGAAGTAGAGCAACTTGCTAAATACACATAAGCTTTCTTCTCTGATCAAAATAAAGACTAATTTTAAAGACTTGAGTTGCTCCGACTTTTACGAATTTATGATGAAAAATAAAGACAGTTTGGGAAAAATTGGCGTCTGAAAAATTCCAAGTTAAATTAATTAGTGAAAAGAACTTGATCTCGTTAAAATTGAAACTTGTTACTCACTTTTGATTTATAGTTAATAAATAATTTAGGCTTTTGGGTACCTTCTTACCCAAACCGAACTAGATGACCTATCCTATAATTTCCTATAACTATGTAGAAAGTAATCTATTTGATTTTTGATCTCCCAAAAATTATCGTCATGAGTTGTTTTTTATTTGATGATACCAAAAAAAAGAGAAAACTGTATATAATAGAATTTTATTTAATTTTGTTGTTCTGTTTATATGGTAAACAAGCGGTTTAAAGTTTAAATAAATAAATAAATTAAAATATAGACGATGTTTTATTTTATCAAAACAAAATTTCACAGAAATGTCCGGGGATTTTAAAATTTTTGTCCAACATCGGCAATTTAGGTGATGGCAACCCTATCCATAACAAAAGCCACCAAAATTGGACAGCCAATGCCTCTCAGTTTTACCCTCTATTTGTTGGTAAGTTCTATTGTCATTTAAAAAAAAATTCAGATCTTGAATTTGAATGAACTATCCTGCAAAATGTAATGATACGATACAGGTTTGAAGGTGGTAAGAATACCCAATTATGTGATTCCATTGTCTGGGGGTATTATAATAGAAAACACTTGATACTGAAATAGTTTAACAAAAATATATTTTTGGTAACTTTCAGAAATATATTGAAAAGCACACTAGTTTTACTGTTCATAATAATATAAAATAGAACTACTATTTAAACGATTTCACAAAGGATTGGTCTTTTCAAGAGTCTTAGATGTTTGAAATATCATAGATGATTTTGTTTGTTCATTAATGATTGCGTTTTATATATATTCCAATTTTTTTTAATGTGTAATTAGTTAAAAACTTTGAAAGAAAATTATATCTAAACGAATTTTGTTGTTATAGTAAGAGTACATTTTGCAATGGCAGACAACATCTGCGTCATTCACACTAGATTATCGTTCGCTGAGAACAGAAATCATATTATTTTTCGACGCTAAGGAAAAGTCTGGCTGAAGGGTTGATGATCAGCTAAGGGATGGGGTTAATGTCTACCGCTCTGAGCCGCTGCCGTCGAATTAAAGATGCCCCATCCGGGGCTCAGAGTAGCTCGGCTTAGTGCTTTGCTCCTGCGAATTGGATAATTAGATCAACTGAAACCGACTCGGGTTAATTCACATACGATGGCCGTCAGAAGAGCAAAGTTGAAGGGTTAATTATATGAAAGAAAAGAGACCCGATTCAATTTTACGTCGACTGATGCACAGTGGAGACGTCACTTTAGACTCTGGCTAAACTCGATTAAGGCGTTTAGATCAAACTAAAATCTGAAAACCTCAATGGACTTCATTTACTTTGGTTACTTTAGAATGGCTTCCATGTTTTAACTGAGAAACTACGTGAATTACATAGAGACTATTTACCAAAAAATACTCTTAAAAGTGTGAATTAAATTAAATTAATTTTACGCCTTTGATCAAATTGAAGTACATACTATGATATGTTCGAAGTATATGATGATATGACTGTAGTTGAATATTTGGTAATTGAAGGCCTTCAGTTATTCTATATGGTAATATGTGTTTTATCGTTTTTCTGGGTATTCTATATCTTGATATATATATATATATATATATATATATATATATATATATATATATATATATATAATCTCTTGATAATTATTAGCAATAACAGGCTTGTTGAATCTTAAAAAACTCATCTAATAATAACAAATTTGAATGTTAATATTGGACTGAACAGCACGTAATAAATAACAAAGAACGGCCACAGCCGAAAAAAATTTTAGTGAAACATAGTAGTCTTTTTCTATTCAAATTTTTTCAAATCAATAAATGTCAAAGAAATTTCAATTTTTTCAAAAGTTTTGATAAAGCCACGAGTGTCGTAGCGAAACGTCAACTTTTTAATAAAATCGAGTTTTTTAAGATTCAACAAGCCTGTTATTGCTAATAATTATCAAGAGATTAGAAATAGTTCACAGGCAACAACAATTCGAATAAATAATTCTATATATATATATATATATATATATATATATATATATATATTAAAATATATGTGAAAATATATAAATAAATATAAATATATATATATATATATATATATATATATATATATATATATATATATATATATATACACACATATATATATATATATATATATATATATATATATATATATATATATATATATATATATATCAGAAAAGTAATATACATTTGTTGCAATTTTGTTTGGACTACAGAAAGTGAATACTCAGATGAATGAAAATGTGGTAAATTTCAATTGCAGCTAAATTTCAAAGACTATTCCTCAACCAGACATAGAAATAGAATCAGGAAATCGATGATTTCAATTAAAATTTCACTTGAGTGCAAGTAATATTGCAGTCATTTTTGGAGTTTTAACCTCAAATCTGCGGAAAAATCCCCAGTTTCGTACACCCCTTTATAACGGTATTCTAATGAATATGTGAAAAATTTACATTGATATCGTGCGTGACGGCTAGAAAACTTATAAAGGTCATAAGGTCGCGAAAATCAGTTTTCAGCAAATATCTCGCGACTTATTGTTCGAAGAGCAATAGATTTCATTATAAAAATTGTTCATCTTGCAATTATCTACAAAAAACGATTCTACATTTTTCTGTTAGATCAACCGTTTTTGCAGTTGAGCGGTGAGAAAGCGACTACATTATGATGCTCTCGTTTCTGCATCACCCTCGAGGTAGATTGTAAGGCGCGTTCCTTTTTACATTGTTTTCCAGTAGTCATAATCCATGATATGTAAAAAAAGATTTTTTTTATTGAAGATCGAAGAAATTTTTTTTAATGAAGAAGTTTTTATTTAAAAAATGAACAATACAAAAAAAATTGAGTTTTGTATATTTATCTTCTATTCATTCATTATCGATATTCTCAATTTTTCTATCATCAAAAGTTGCTGACATCGAGTGGACATATTCCTATAATTAAGTCGACATCTTCGTTATCTTCATCATTAGTTGAGTCTGCGTTTAAGCATAACTTGCCACGTCAATATCCACAAACTTTGTGCACAGAGACATGATTTGAGAAGAAAATAATACGTTCACTTCTTGGAATGGCAGGAATAGATTCATAGTAGAAAGAGAATACAAAAAACATCCACTAGGGACCACAAAAGAGAACGAACTATTAACAGCATGTAACCAATGCTAATAATTGATAACTGGAAAGCCAACATATTGGCCCACGTATTGAAACCTAACTACCGATTTCAGTGCCTTCTTTAATCAGGAATGTATCATCAAACTATATGAAAATGAAAACGGCATGGTACATGAACACAGATTAATTCTCAATACTACTCACACTAAGCGATTGGGTAACCTAGAAAGTGAATCCACCAGAACGAATCAGTAAGCGAACATACTGGTACAGTTTCAAAATTGTTTTGGAACAAATGATAGATCCCTCAATACTATTGAAAACATAGGAATAATTACATCAGTATTTTGAAGTTTTTATCAAGAATATATAGCGGACATCTTGATAAAACACTTCTGATATTATTAGGCAAGGAACAAATCATCGAATTAATCATGGAAAAGAGATTTGGGATCTTATCTTTGAGAAAAATGATACTTAAAAAAAATGTCAGGGCACTAGCTGGTAAAATAACTCTACATAATGCAACGCAGCAACTGACACGATAAGTTATGCGCATGAGAAATTAATCAATTAATATGTGAGTCACTTAACTAATGATAGCTCTACTGATTACTCACTCAGGAAAGCCACCAAATTTATGAAAGGGCCCATCCGTCAATTAAAAACTTAAGATGAAAGCAGTGTTCGAGATAACATTTACAAAGGAATATCCAGCCTAACGATGGAGCAGACCCCAAACATGGACTGAAAGCAAAACAAAAATATTTAGTTATTAGCTCCTCTTCCTCAAAAAAAGTTGAAATTAAAATAAAGATCAATCTGTGAGAATCTGCTGACTGATCTCATCGCTGGAGAACTATTAGAACAACTTCCTCGGAAACCAAATATCAAGATAACTCATCTTATTAATGCTTCTTTTGTATTGAAGTACATAACTAAGATGTCGAAAGTCACAACTTTGCCGCTAAAAAAATATTTAGAACTTCATACATCATATCTATCAGAAAAATATTTAAGAATAAAGCAGAAAGACGTACTCGGATTTTAGAGGAATAAATGCAGGAATTCCTCAAGGTAGTGTAGTAGGTCCGGTACTATATTCACTATACACCAGTGGTATTTCTAATACGGAGCATGATACACTTGCAATATTTTCTGACAATAAAATCCTTATCGCCATTGAGAAAGATCTTGAAAAAGCTAGTCGAAATGTACAAACAGCTATAGATCTATTAAATCTTGGACTAGAAAATAATGTATTGATTTGAATGGAAACAAGTCAGTTCGTGTAAAATTTACTGATAAATAAAGCCATCATATCTTCATACAAATGAATAATACTCAGATTCTCTATGCTAATTAAGCAAAATACCTTGACGCTAAGCTTCGCCAGATATCATCCATGTGTTGTGAAAGCAAGGGCAAAGTCATACAGCGTTTTCAGAATAAAGTATTAAGCAGCAAAGTCGATGCACTTGGTACAGTGATCTTCATTTTCCAGTATCTATGAAAATTGACTACTTCAACATGAAAACTGCTAGGTAAGCCAGCTACTTGACATACAATTGAAATGGAAAAATGACTCTATTGATTTTTTAACGTTTCGACATGTAAATTTATACCTTCCTCAAAACGTTTGATCATTGAAATTTATTCCACGTTTATTAATTTTTTAAAAATTAAAAACAAAAACAGTTAACTATATTTTATAAAACCTTTTACTGCTGTGGCCGTCTTTAGTTAGTAATTACGTACTTTTCAGTCCTATATTAGCAGTCTGGTCTGCAAATATTAAATGCTAAGGGAAACTGATTGCTAATATTGGATTGAATAGCACGTGATTAGTAACTGAAGACGGCTACAGCCGAAAAAGATTTTATGAAACATTGTTGCCTTTTTTTTGACTTTTCAATTTTCTTGAAATTGATAAACGTCGAATGAATTTCAATAATCAAAAGTTTTGAGAAAGTCATGAATTTATATGACGAAACGTTAACAAATCAAAAAAGTAGTTTTTTCATTTCAATACGCCTATTATTTTTGAAAAATACGCGTAAATACAAGTTTATATATATATATATATATATATATATATATATATATATATATATATATATATATATATATATATATATATATATATATATATATATATATATATATATATATATATATATATATATGTTCAAAAAGATTTCCGCGGTCGAAAGTATTTGAAAAACTTGGTTCTCGGGATGAACCGCGTAAAAGATTTGAAAAATCTCGACGTTTCGGCTCCTTTTGCGAAGCCATCTTCAGGAGAATTACAAGGGAAAATAATTCAGATACGTGGCCTCAATCTGCCTACTCCACGAATCGAATTAGGAGGAATCGGAAATAATACGATTGCGTGGTCTCAAACTGCCTACTCCACCAACCGTACTGCTTCCTGTCAACTCTGAAGTCTCAACCTGCCTACTCTTCAGAGTCAATTGACGGGCGCCGATCGTCGCGTGGCCGTATTTATAGGGAAGGGGGGCGGGTACTCTATTGACGTAGTTATTGACGTAGTTATTGACGTAGTATTGACGTCAATGGGGTATTCACGCACGGTATCAGTGCGGGATGCACTCCGATTGGGTGTGACACGGCGACCACTGAGAAGCGGCTTCCATGCTGATGGGAGTCTGTGACTGTCATCTCTGGTGTTCAAACAATTGAACAATTGGACGTTTTTCTATTTCTACAGCTTCACGAAATATTCGGGATTTGAATGATTGGACGGGAGCAATAGTTCTTGTATTGGGGAAATCGATAATGTGGCCTGTTTGGGTGTGATGTTGGGAAAGGGCGTTGGTGATATCTGAATGTCTTACTGAAAGTGAATGTTCCTTGGCACGGACCTGAATTCGTCGGTTCGTTTGTCCTATATAAGAACGAGGACAATTGGAACAGGGAATCTCATAAACACCGTGATTTTCGTTAGGAATTTTATCCTTGACGGATCTGATTAGATGGGAAAGTTTTTGTTGGGTGGTGAATATTGTTTTGATGTTTGTGTTTTTGAGAGATCTTGCGATCTTATCTGTTACTCCTTTGATGTAAGGAAGGAATAATTTAGGTGTAGATTCTTGGTCAGTGGGATTGGAACGTGGTAGAGGTGGGGTGATGTTTGTGTGTTTGCGTATGTTCTTGTTGATTTGATATGTGTTGTAACCGTTCTGTAATAATATATGTTTTAGAGTCTTGAGTTCTGATTCACGGTGTTCGTCGTCAGATAGTCGAATGGAGCGGTAATATCTCGCCAAAACCCTTCAACCCCTTGCCGAACAAACCCAGTCATACGTAAAAAACTCTTTTCACTTCATAGAACTCCTAAAAAGTATTGATATTACCCCATCTGATATACTTGTTAGTTTTGATATTGTCTCCTTTCCATCCTAGACACGAAACATGAAATATCCCCAGACAACCTATCCCTGATCAAACACTGCATGGCCAACACTTACTTTATCTTTCAAGGCAATTTCTTCAGACAAATTAAGGGAGCCCCAATGGGATCCCCTCTCTCCCCCGTCATAGCCAACATTTTCATGGAACATTTCGAAACCCAAGCTCTCTCGTCATTCGACCTTAAACCATCATGCTGGCTACGTTATGTAGACGATGTCTTTGCGATCTGGCCCCATGGCGGAGACTCGTTGCTCCACTTCTTGAATCAGATGAATGGCATACATCCAAGTATCCAATTAACAATGGAAGTGGTAAACGATGGGTCTCTGCCATTCCTCGTTGTCATGGTCAAAAAACTTCCATCCCAAGTCTTCTCCTATTCAGTTTATCGTAAACCCACCCATACAAACCGTTATCTGATCGCCCAGTCTCACCACCATCCCTCTCAACTTATCTCTGTAGTTAATACTCTAATCTACCGCTCCATTCGACTATCTGACGACGAAACACCGTGAATCAGAACTCAAGACTCTAAAACATATATTATTACAGAACGGTTACAACACATATCAAATCAACAAGAACATACGCAAACACACAAACATCACCCCACCTCTACCACGTTCCAATCCCACTGACCAAGAATCTACACCTAAATTATTCCTTCCTTACATCAAAGGAGTAACAGATAAGATCGCAAGATCTCTCAAAAACACAAACATCAAAACAATATTCACCACCCAACAAAAACTTTCCCATCTAATCAGATCCGTCAAGGATAAAATTCCTAACGAAAATCACGGTGTTTATGAGATTCCCTGTTCCAATTGTCCTCGTTCTTATATAGGACAAACGAACCGACGAATTCAGGTCCGTGCCAAGGAACATTCACTTTCAGTAAGACATTCAGATATCACCAACGCCCTTTCCCAACATCACACCCAAACAGGCCACATTATCGATTTCCCCAATACAAGAACTATTGCTCCATTCCGATCATTCAAATCCCGAATATTTCGTGAAGCTGTAGAAATAGAAAAACGTCCAAATTGTTTGAACACCAGAGATGACAGTCACAGACTCCCATCAGCATGGAAGCCGCTTCTCAGTGGTCGCCGTGTCACACCCAATCGGAGTGCATCCCGCACTGATACCGTGCGTGAATACCCCATTGACGTCAATACTACGTCAATAACTACGTCAATAACTACGTCAATAGAGTACCCGCCCCCCTTCCCTATAAATACGGCCACGCGACGATCGGCCCGTCAGTTGACTCTGAAGAGTAGGCAGGTTGAGACTTCAGAGTTGACAGGAAGCAGTACGGTTGGTGGAGTAGGCAGTTTGAGACCACGCAATCGTATTATTTCCGATTCCTCCTAATTCGATTCGTGGAGTAGGCAGATTGAGGCCACGTATCTGAATTATTTTCCCTTGTAATTCTCCTGAAGATGGCTTCGCAAAAGGAGCCGAAACGTCGAGATTTTTCAAATCTTTTACGCGGTTCATCCCGAGAACCAAGTTTTTCATATATATATATATATATATATATATATATATATATATATATATATATATATATATATATATATATATATATATATATATATATATATATATATATATATATATATATATATATATATATATATATATATATATATATATATATATATATATATATATAAATATATGATACATCCAATCAATTAAAAGAAATACATAGAACAAAGTCCCTTATCGCACGTTATACTTCATACACTTGGCGTCAGCTATTTTCGTGCATAGGTTGCGTTTAGCAAGATTCATCAAACGTTGTTATCATTTTATCAATGAAGAATGAATTGTGAAAGGTATTCAGTAGAAGTTGAGGTTAGTCATGATGGAATCAGTTAAGAAGCATTGTTTGTAAATTACTTTGAATGAATATGAAGATATGAGTATAATATCAGTATGTAATATAAGTGTATATGAGTGTTATAGATTACATAAGATTTTGGAATTCATATTAATTTTGACGTATGATCTTTTATCTATTCGTATAAATAATCCGGGATCAGAATGAATGATAAAAACTCAAAGCCATTATTGCAATTACTTTCGGATGAATTTGTTTCAAGAATTGCGAGTGATTCAGCTAAATCGAAACACAATACCACTATCGATGCATCTTTTTCAAGACACCCACATACAATTTAATCGCAAATATATGTGTTCCACTTTAGAACAAAAAAATAAATCATGATTTATATTTACTGATTATGTTCATAACGTTAATCATCTTCAACCGTTAATAATTATGCCTGCGAGGAAATTTGTTCCAAGCGAGTGTCCACAGCACCTCTCGTCTTTTTTTCCAATCTTTATTTCCCTTACCTAAATTAATACATTCGCTAGAAGACCCCCAATCACGCCACTGATCTCAGATATCTGAATCTCGAATGGTAGAATGTCTTTTCATCCAGCCACGAATCTCTGGAACTTCGTAGTATTCGCTCGGACCGTGTCTATTTGCTTTGGGGTTGCTAATTACGGAGTCTTAAGAGTCCGATACGCGGAGCAAAACTGCAGCCGAGCGAAAGGAACGGTCGGATGATTCGTTAACCATTCTAGCCCAAGGAATGTTTGTTTTAATTAGTTTCTAGGTCTCAGTCACTACCCGAAAAATATGTTACTGTTGCTTTTACTAGTCTGGCCGGGAATACAGAAATAAGGGATTTTAAATAGGGTACGGATATTCCGATCAAATTAAATACAAAAATATGGAACTAAGATTTTTGGTAATTTCGTTCAACTTGTAACACGTTAAAGTCTTCATAATTCCATATATAAATACCTATTGGAAAAATCGAAAGAAAACTTAAGATTCTATGATGGACCGATCGATGAATAGAGAACACAGAGTACAATAATGAAGAGAAGTAGATGTCAATAATTACTTTAAATTAAAAAACGAAATGTGTTTTGAGCCTGGCAGAAATCCTACAAATAACCTCAAAATTTAGTAAGAAATTAATATAAAACTGTACTTTATTAGATAAAAACTGTATGGTGTACTTCCAGAAGCCCTGAAAAAGAATTAAATTAAATTCGAAAGCTTGGCAAAAAATAATGAGTTTTACTTAAATTCATCCATCAAATTAGTCGTTTTACCCTTATGATCAATTAAAAAACTTTAAATCAAAGACTATTAGAAACGTAAACGGATATATATATATGTATATATATATATATATATATATATATATATATATATATATATTATATATAGTTATGTATATATATATATATATAAATATATTTATATATAGTTATGTATATATATATATATATACAGTGCTTTCATGATGAAAGGAACAAATTCATTAAAAAATTAGGTTTCTATTTCATGTTAAAATCCTCGGACAGGTCGATTAGTATTTTTATTGGGGCATTTTTCGAAATAAAAATTTTGCATATAGGGTGTCTCATTCAAGAGCTATGGCTTTGTCATTAGTTTTTTTAAAGGTAATACCCTGTATATTATTTCACTTTAATATTCTACGATAAATTACATAGAATTGTAAAGTGAAATAATATACAGGGTATTACCTTTAAAAAAACTAATGACTAAGCCATAGCTCTTGAATGAGACACCCTGTATATATATATATAGGTATATTATAATGTGAATTTTTCCGATTTTTTACTTTCGATTGAGGAAATATGCTGTTGTACGCTAGTTGACTACGTTTCTTCTTTATCATTTCATCTATAAAATTTGTATTAAAACCAATATTTAAAGCAATTATTTTATATTAAAAATTTTTTTTGCTAATTTTGGTACGGATATTGGAATTGAAAACGCTCTGTGGATCACTGAGTTAAAAGCTGAATGTTTTTGGGAAATAGGGTAGTTTGAATCCGACGGAATACATATATCCGTGAAAGTTGGTTTTCTGCATATATCGAAACTCAAAGTATTATTATTAATGAAAGATAGTTAAATCTGAGAAATTTATTTCCTTTTCAGTTTTATATTTTTGTGATAATAAACGTAGTAAATTCAAGTTTTGTTTTTGTTCCTCAAAATAATATTTAGCTATCTATAGAAATGTGTCGATTGTCAATCCTTTCAAAATTCAGAATTCTTTTCGAAAATATCGTCCTTATTACATTAGACAGATTAACTTGTATACCTACTTTTTCGTTGTTAGTATGTCAACTGAACATTTCATCAACTTATTCAGACATAGGTATGTTGATAACATATTGCTAGAATAAACTGTTCATTTTCACCCTTCGTCATATCTTAGCGTTTCAAAGTTTCACCTTCATTTCCTCCCGTATAACAAAGAGCGGGCTCAGCCTGGCCGTCATTAATACCTCGAAATCCACTAATAGATTCCAGAGTCAGGGTCTAATTCATAAAGGTTCATTATTCGCCGTCGGTGGAGATTTTAATTTTAATTAACATCGTTTCTTTTGTATATCGGCTACATTCGGAGCAATTTCCCCAGGATTCTTGGGGAACGGTAGTCACGCTTGGCCGCTTCCTCGTCCGAAACAAAGACCAGCACCTTATTGGACACAATGCAGCGAGGCGCTTCCGCCACATTGTGGCGGTGCGTTAAAGGGTGGATAATACGGAGGATAAAGGGTATACCCGCTCCCTGTGTTCGAGCCCCAGAAACTGAGACGAAGTCGCTTAAGAAATTAACAACGTCATTCGTCGTCATCCTTTGCTATACGTTCATCGTATTCCATTATTCTCTGTTCTATGCCTGGTATATTGAATTTCTGGAGAAAATGGGGATTAGTATTTAAATCTTCTGAATTTTGTAGAAACATCAGCGACAGAGTTGAATCTAATTAACGCAATTGTCGGATATTTTGGGAAAAACTCATGAGAAGCCTAAGAAGCACTTAGGGTTCCATTGGTCTTGTTTGATACATTTCGAAGGTTGCTCAACGACAAAGCTGGATTATCTGAAGATCTCAGTAATTTATGAGTTATATAGGCAAACCTTTAGAATGTTGAATTCATTATTTTAAACGATAATCATCCAAATTTGAAGAATAGCGAAAGAAGTTTGATTTGGTTACGAATTTGATCGAAAAAATTCATTAGATAATAGAAAATTACTAAATATTCATCCAAAATCAATGTTTGGATGAGTTTTGATTCCAATTCAACAATAACAGACAGCTGTTAGAATATATTTAGATCTCATCAACTGTGTAACTGGACAAAGAGTGACTTATGACATCCCATCTTATTCTCTATTCTTATTTTTTTTTAAATTTCTGAAAAAAAGTGAGGACGTTTGAGACTTGACCTACATTTCCGATTTTTTTAATATTGGCTTCGTTAACTAGAGACAGCTTCGCCATCAATGTAATAACAAAGGAAACCTCCAATCTTTTTTTGGATTGATTTGGCCGATACTTGGTGTAAATTAATAAACATATTAAAACAATGGTTAAAAATAACAATTTACACATTTATTATAATAAATGTGTAATTTGTTATTTTTAACCATTGTTTTAATATGAAACCTCCAATCCTTAAGGAGATAAACGGTGGGACTCGAACCTAGGAACAAAGTTAACGCAAACGATAAAGAGTAAACCATACTATTGGCTCACCTCGATTCCTCTATTCTTATATTTTTTTCGTAATCCCATACTGTTATTTTGATTTAACTGTATTCAGATAACAATTGAAAAGTCAGTGTTAACGGCCGCCGGCCGTTATAATTTCATAACGGCCGGCGGCCGTTAAGAAATCACTTGTTCAAATATTTATTTCAAAACATCATTCTGCTTACAATAACAACATTGAAATCTTGGTCCACAGCGAGTTGGGAGAATAAACCTCTGATTTTCATTTCGCATAGGCTAATAATACATCTTCATTAACCACCTTTATACTCTTGCTTTTACGCCACATTTCAAAATTTTCATATTCTTTTTGATATAGCTCTTGATTTATTTTCGGCAGTTAATCAACACTCGCTGCACTGCACATGATTCTCCCAATATTTCTAAAGGAATTTGATTTTGTTCCTCACTTTCATCCATGGTCGTCGTTAAAGCGAACTTGAGAACACAAAAAACTGACGTTGTTTATAAAACTGTCAAACTGTTCCATGACAACAGAGTGCACGACGTTGGGATTTTTCTTTAGAATTGCGAAATACGGGGTTTTTTCTTTCTTCGGAATCAACATATAATCTTTCAACGGGAGTACGAAAATTTTTTAACGACACACGGCAAATAACGGATTCGGTTAGTTATAATACATACAATATCCAACCTCATCCGTTATTTGCTACATATCGGCCTTGTTACGTTAATAACTATTTCGTAATCCCATACTGTTATTTCGATTTAACGGTATTCAGATGACAATTGAAAAGTCAGTGTTAACGGCCGGCGGCCGTTATAATTTTGAAAAATGAAAAAGTTGTCTAGTTATCTTCATTCTCTTCGAAACTGAATTTTCAATATACGACTCCGCCACCGCAGAGGAGTCCCAATCTCCAAGTTCTTTTACCGATAGTAGATCGCCACCATTTTCTACAAGCATGGTAGCCGGGGATCTGCGAAACGAGTGCCCTGTGTAGAGCTGAGGGTTTTCTAATTTTAAGAATGCTGCAATCTGAAAATAAATTTTTGTTGGTAATACTCTAATATGGTGCAAGATTTAAAATAACTAACCTTGAAATGTCAATGTTGTCATAAACTCTCAAAGCAAGTTTCATCATTGAAATCTTCGTCCACAGCGAGTTGGGAGAATAAACCTTCGATTTTCCTTTCGCATAGGCTAATAAAACATCCTCATTAACCACCTTTACATTCTTGCTATTACGCCAATTTTCAAAATTTTCATATTCTTTTTTATACCGCTGTTGAGTTATTGCCGGCAGTAAATCAACACTCGCAGCACATGATTCTTCCAATATTTCAAAAGGAATTTCATTTTATTCCTCAATTTCATCCATAGTCGTCGTTACAGCGAACTTGCGAACACAAAAAACTGACGTTGTTTATAAAATTGCCAAACGGTTCCGTGACAACAGAGTGCACGACGTTGGGATTTTTTTTCAGAATTACGATGTATGGGGTTTGTTTTTTCTTCGGAATCAAAATATAATCTTTCAACGGGATTACGAAAAATTTTTAACGACACACGGCCGATACGCAAATAACGGATTCGGTTAGTTATAATACAATATCCAACCTCCTCCGTTATTTGCTACATATCGGGCTTGTTACGTTAATAACTATAACATGTTTGAGAAACGAAACTCTAAGTTTAAACAGGCCCATCTTAAGAGTTTCAGTGCCCCAAGGCACCGGATTTTCTAGTGCCCCTGTACTTTTTACATTCATCTGAAATGATTAGATGTGAAATAATATATTTTTTCTTTCTCAAATCCAAATAACAATCCTTTTACTCAACAAAAATATAATAACGATTATTCTAATAAAAATATTGAATTTCAAACCTAACTTTTTAACAGTAATTGAGAACAATTTTGATATATAAATGGTACTCAGTACGATCACGTGTACGTACCATAGATATACTACAAATTAATAAAATTTAAACTTTGGAATAAAACACACTTGGCTTAAGTTTTACTATATAAAAATATTTGGATACTGTATTTAGGAGTAAAGGATAGTCGACATGTTTCGAGTTATGAACTCATTATCAAGACTGACTACAGGAGAGTATTACATCTCATAAAACAGACAAAAGCAAAGGTGATACCTGAAAATCAATTTGTTCGATTACAAGGGGTAATTTACTATTATCGGCAGAACTTATTTCAAGAATTTCAAGAAGGTCAAGGCGCTTTCCTTTGTTACCTGAATGCAACAATTGGGTTTAGTTGAAATCTAAGAAATGATTAAATTTTATACAATCTTCGGAGAAGCCAGT
This sequence comes from Cynegetis impunctata, assembly GCA_030704885.1. Classification (NCBI taxonomy): domain Eukaryota; kingdom Metazoa; phylum Arthropoda; class Insecta; order Coleoptera; family Coccinellidae; genus Cynegetis; species Cynegetis impunctata. Next base: position 291,595 of record JARQZK010005136.1, on the reverse strand, counting down.
GGTATTTTTATTTTGTAAAATTGACTTTTTATGTTCTTCAACACGAATGTTTATATTCCTTCCTGTTTGTCCAATATAGAAAACAGGACATTCGTCGCAAAAATATTTTGTAAACACCACTGTTTTCTCCGATGTCAGATTTTCCTTTATTATTGACAAAGAATGACTTCAAGTTTCTTTCATTTGTACAAATTATTTTAACGTTATTTTTCGATAGTCTGTTACAAATTTTGCTACTTAAATTCGGCACATAATTTATTGGGAAGTATTTTTGTTCTTCATTAATAGTTCGCGTGGGGTATATTGAATGCAACAGATTCTTAATTCGTTTTTTCCCAATGAGCTTATCGATAAGACTTTCATTGTAAATGTTATTGGTGGCTAATAATTTAATTGTATTAACTATTAATCTCAGTTACTACAAATTTTTATTATTTTAATATTTATATATGATACGTACGCAAAAATCACCGTCGGGTGGCCTGAGGAGTCATCGAAAATGAATAACAAACTGTTTTAAATCGAATGTATTTCAGTGTTTCCTACAAAATTAAAATATTTTTGTGTTATATGAATTTTTCAAAATATTCAGCCTGAAAAATTCACCACCTTGACACTGGCGCAATGCCCCTCTGAGGAAAATGCCCCAAGGCACGTGTCTCGTGTGCCTTGTCGTTAAGATGGTCTTGAGTTTAAAGATTTTCACATATAAAATATATCTGAAAATTGTTAAAATTGAACTCCATCGCGTTATAATTGAATAATCGCAGGAAGTATTACCCACCTGAAAGATCATATATAAATGAATTTCCGTTAAATTTTCAATTGAAGCAGCTGAAAATGATAGTATATACATCAGTCGTCTTGAAGTTTTGCATCCCTTTCTCGTATTTCGAATTATATCACAGCTTAAGTCGTCGACGCTTTTTTGTCTTATTTGATCCCATAAAATACATACTATTGCACACTGAGAAAAAGAAAATATTTTCCGTTTACTAAATGAATGGTTATATAGTTTCATTGAACAATTAACATCTCTGTGATACTACTTTTATGAATGCTCAATATCACGACAAATCTATTGCATACCACATCCAAATGATGATAGCTTCAATTATTATTGACTACTTCATCAGTTGAAATGTTCAATAACAGGTAATTATTGAATATCTTTCCTGTAGTGGTATTACGTTCAGGGTGAATATAACTTATTTAGTAGTTCTATTTACTAGTGAGAGGCTCCCCCGCCTATTAAATAGATCCGTGAAAACTATAGATCGATGAAAATATAGTTTCCCGAACCACGATGAGTGCAAAGCCGGTCCCTGCCTCTGTCGAACGGTACGCGACGCGTCAAGTGCTGAGCTCGTCCCTGTCTCTGTCGAACGGGCGCGCCATCTGCTCGCTCGCGAGGCAATCGAAATTGACAATTTCGATTTCGTGCGGTATCGGGTAGATGCTACGACCTCATTGGGCCTCGCCGTGCCGAAACTTCTCGATAGAATTCAACCCGTCCAACTATCGGCTCCAAAGGCGATCACGTGAATTCAAGTCCATGGGAAGCGAAAATAGTTCTTAAGTGACGGGAATGCTGCCGTTTTAGCGAATTTCGGAAAATTGTCAAACTTTAAACGTTCGATATCGAAAATCGGCGTCTCGGATCGAGGCGAGACGTAGCCTAAGCACTACGGAAAGAACGTGGGCGATCGACGGGGCCCTTCGGGCCCCGCAATTCGCGGCCGATCTCCTTATCTCGGCTTCATAAGTTTGCCAAAATGCGGCCTTCGGCCGCCTGCATTTTGGGAAGTCGAATTTGGCGAAGCAATTATTTATTTAGTATTATATACTAGTGAGAGGCTCCCCCGCCTATTAAATAGATCCGTGAAAACTATAGATCGATGAAAATATAGTTTCCCGAACCACGATGAGTGCAAAGCCTGTCCCTGCCTCTGTCGAACGGTACGACCGAACGGGTACGCGACGCGTCAAGTGCTGAGCTCGTCCCTGCCTCTGTCGAACGGGCGCGCCATCTGCTCTCACGGTGAATCGTAGTTTGTGCGGAATCGGTAGAATCTAGAATACTACTATACTTCGAACCTTCTCGATAGAATTCGACCCGTCCAACTGTCGGCTCGAAAGGCGGTCACGTGAATTGAAGTCCATGGTAAGCGAAAATAGTTCTTAAGGTCGGAATGCAGCCGTTTTCACGAATTTCCGGAGAAACGTCAAACTTTAAACGTTCGATATCGAAAATCGGCGTCTCGGATCGAGGCGAGACGTAGCCTAAGCACTACGGAAAGGACGCGGGCGATCGACGGGGCCCTTCGGGCCCCGCGATTCGGGGCCGATCTCTTTATCTCGGCTTTGTAAGTTTGCCAAAATTCGGCCTTCGGCCGCCTGCATTTTGGGAGGTCCAAAATGGCGAAGCAATTATTTATTTAGTATTATATACTACTACAAATGATAGCACGTATGAGATTACTTCCTGTGATGTCAAGATTTACCACTACAAAGAGTAGTAAAAAAGCCGAAAGATTCCGAAGTAACAAGCAGACGACGCTCCATCTTCCGACATGCTGCCGATGTATCGCCATTTTATCATTATTGTTTTCTTTATTGCTGTTCGTGAATTGTGCACCCATTCTCATTGTTTTAATTTCGCACTACTGTTCAAAGTTGAAGTTCAATGACTACGAATAGATACCTAGAATGGAAAGCTTACTGATTCAATGGAATTTGGATATTTGAATACCAGTAATCAACGGTAAGTCATACTCTGTTTCATAGCGAATTTAGAATGACACTAAAGGCTTCAGTACCTACTTAAAGGCAGAATTTATAATCGTATGTAGGTTATAATAATGATAATAATAATAATAATAATAATAATAAGCTTTATTTGAATTTGTTTGTCTGACACAGTGGGTATCTCCTAATTTTTTGAATTTTGATTAACCTAATCAACTAGATAGATGTAAGTATATACCCATATGACTTACATTTTTCCATATTAAATTTATAACTAACTGCATATTATTGAAAAGCGATAATTTCCCTGCAAATGTCCCAAAAGTATTCCCATAATACCTAATATACTCACCTGCTTATAATTTCCATAGAATATTATCATTAAGTAGTTTTTATTACCTATTAAGTACTTATCTCCATTAGTTTGTGGAGATAACTCTTTTTTACCAGTTATTTCATACTTGTTTGTGTAGAATTGTGTGGAACCTTAGTCTTTTGTATTTTTCAGAAATAGTAGATGAACAACTTGAAGAAGAAAGCAACTGGCTAAAGTACAATTGTGAACCTTGAGGGAAGTTCTAAATCTTTGGGAGAGGACTTCAGAGTATCGAATGAATCAATTTCCAAACACCCTGTATATTGATTACTAAAGTTCAATAAACAAGCCTGTAAACATTGTCTTACTTTTATTACATAATTAAAATTGGGTATGTTTCCGAAAAACAACATATAAGCACGTATGAAAGACTTATTTAGTGAAGTTATAATGAACCTGCAAAAATCTCTAGTATTATATCAGTGAAGATAAATAATAACCATAGATTTATGGAAAAAAATAGAAAGGTAGTAGTGTACATTGTCATATAAATGCTAAGTAATACCCTTATTTGGTTATGTAGTATTTCATGGCACCGATGAATAAGAACAAATCGACAAGTGGGAGTTACTTGTTTGTAGTGGCAAATAATAACCAAACAGGAAAAGTACTTGATGCTTTAAGCTTCAGTATTTATTATTATTTGAATCATACTATTTTGTAGTGGTAATATTCAATACATGTAGTGACTGGCGCTTATTTGACCACAACGCTTGGTATAATATAGTTATTTTTCGATATTCACAACGGATTATTTTTTTCAGTGCAGTGTATCGCAGGAAAGCAGTCAGGAGCGGGAGTAGATTTTCTATCCGATTTAGACCTCCTAGATCACGACTTTCAAAAAATTTTTCATGTCTGATATATTATATGCAGAACGGAAGTGTCAGAATTTGGTTAAATTTTTCCAACCGCCGCCATTTTCACGCAGATATTTCTTTTCGGTTTTTGTAAAATTGCCGAACTCCACAGCTTCTGCAGATTGAGTTAGAGTTGAAGTTTGGGAGGTACATCGAGTTTATGTTAACTGAAAGTTCTTTTTTAAATTCAACTCTTTATCAAAACCACGCTGCATTTCATGGTGACTATTCCGTTCGAATTGCATCTCGATCTGCTATCACTTCGCGAATTTTTTTTCACAATAGAGGGTTGAAAATTGTTACGTGGATTAGGTTGATATTGAGGTACGTTCCTCCGTTGGTTTGTCTCCTTTTTCTGCAACCAAAATGCTTTTCGCAATTTTTTTTTATAAAGTAAGTTATCTGTTTTTTCAATTCGGTTTGATATATATCCATTGCAGATAGAACATTAATATATATATATATATATATATATATATATATATATATATATATATATATATATATATATATATATATATATATATATATATATATATATATATATATATATATATATATATATTTATATTTTATTTTATATATATTTATTATATACAAAGAAAAAAAAAAAAAATATATATATTATTTATGTATATATTTATATATATATATATATATATAATATATATATATATATATATATATATATATATATATATATATATATATATATATATATATATATATATATACATATATATATATATATATATAATCTCTTGATAATTATTAGCAATAACAGGCTGGTTTTTATTAGCAATAACGTTTGGCATTACGTATATATATATATATATATTTATATATACATATATATATATATATATATATACAAATATATATATATATATATATATATATATATATATATATATATATATATATATATATATATATATATATATATATATATATATATATATATATATATATATATATATATATATATATATATATATATATATATATATATATATATATATATATATATATATATATATATATATATATATATATATATATATATATTTATATATATATATATATAATCTCTTGATAATTATTAGCAATAACAGGCTGGTTTTTATTAGCAATAACGTTCGGTATAGAACGTTTATATGGAAGCAGCCGTTGACACGTGTTTCGGACTCTTTGGTCCTCATCAGAACGGCGTAGCAAAGCATTGGATTGAAAATTTGGAGTTCAAACAATAGTCCACAAAGGTGTCATTGTCTTCCGTAGCAGAGGTTTTTATTTGATGTACTATTTTCATCTCCAAATTTTCAATCCAATGCTTTGCTACGCCGTTCTGATGAGGACCAAAGAGTCCGAAACACGTGTCAACGGCTGCTTCCATATAAACGTTCTATACCGATAATTCTGCTCTACTTTTTTAATATTTTCCTGCGACTAATTTCTTTGTTGTTAGATAAATAGTACCCTATTATTTTTATTTTCGAACATTACGTAGGTAAAGGTTTCTGTGGTTTCCCTTGCCATCTAATGATAACAATTTTGAATGTTGATATTAGACTGAATAGCACGTAATAAATAACAAAGAACAACCACATTCGGAAAAAAATTTTTGCGAGTCAAAGCAGTCTTTGTCTATTCAAATTTTTTCAAATCAATAAATGTCAAGGAGATTTCAATTTTTTCAAGAGTTTCGAAAAACTACGAATGTCGTAGTGAAACGTCAACTTTTTAATAAAATCGAGTTTTTTAAGATTCAACCAGCCTGTTATTGCTAATAATTATCAAGAGATTAAAAATAGATCACAGGCAACAACAATTCGAATAAATATATATATATATATATATATATATATATATATATATATATATATATATATATATATATATAATATATATCGGGATGTAAGTCTCAAAACTTGAACTGCGGTAAAACTCTTTATTGAAGAAATTACCTAGCTTTCGGTCATTTGCATGTCCATCTTCAGGGTACTAGAAAATCAATATAAAACCAATATATGGTGAGACCAAATGTCTCCTCAATACTTACACTCAATGTGAGTTAACCAAAAACAAAAAACATATTGAGTCATTGTAAAAACTATAAAATGAAATGAACAAAAAACACATCGATGAGAACGTACAATATTTAAAGTTGACAATTGTTAAATGCAAAGCAAGATGTCTAAGAATAAACTGGAAGAAAAATCAGCTACTAGAACAAAAAAGATAACAGTCAAAACCAGTGAAACACAACCTAACCTGAGCAGGAAGAAACCATTGAAAATTACAAAGTTGGAATGGAACCTGACGTGGTGTCTGTGACTAAAAACTTCTTCTTTTTGTTAAAATGGTCTTCAATGAGTTTGATAACGTTGCAATACATTGTGTTAATGTTCTGTGAGTCTGTGGCAAGATTTAAATTATTTGAGTGGCATTTGATTTCCAACGATTCAAGGAAACTTCTTTTTGTATGATTCTTCTGAGCCCCAATGATGGCTGAATCCCCAAAATTCAGCTAAAAACTAGAAACAGGTCATCGTATGAATTTTGGGGATTCAGCCATCATTGGGGCTCAGAAGAATCATACAAAAAGAAGTTTCATTGAATCGTTGGAAATCAAATGCCACTCAAATAATTTAAATCTTGCCATAGACTCACAGAACATTAACACAATGTATTGCAACGTTATCAAACTCATTGAAGACCATTTTAACAAAAAGAAGAAGTTTTTAGTCACAGACACCACGTCAGGTTCCATTCCAACTTTGTAATTTTCAATGGTTTCTTCCTGCTCAGGTTAGGTTGTGTTTCACTGGTTTTGACTGTTATCATTTTTGTTCTAGTACCTGATTTTTCTTCCAGTTTATTCTTAGACATCTTGCTTTGCATTTAACAATTGTCAACTTTAAATATTGTACGTTCTCATCGATGTGTTTTTTGTTCATTTCATTTTATAGTTTTTACAATGACTCAATATGTTTTTTGTTTTTGGTTAACTCACATTGAGAGTAAGTATTAAGGAGAAATTTGGTCTCACCATATATTGGTTTTATATTGATTTTCTAGTACACTGAAGATGGACATGCAAATGACCGAAAGCTAGGTAATTTCTTCAATAAAGAGTTTTACCGCAGTTCAAGTTTTGTGACTAACATCCCGATATATATTATATATATATATATATATATATATATATATATATATATATATATATATATATATATATATATATATATATATATATATATTATATAAGTGAGTAAGAATTCGCCGTGTTTACGGAGCACGTATCGTAGTTATTAAGTGAGACTAGGACATTCATTTGAAACTAATCAAACAAACCTCCTAGCGGAGCTGGTTATAAGAGTTCACGAAACATCGAAATATCTATATCTACCTTAGACGGTATTTGTAAGAAATGTTAATTTAATTATCACAATCGATGGAAATTGATAGACAGACTGTTTCGCCCTTATTGGGGCTCATCAGTATCATCCATCCACCGAAAGTGATAATCAAACCAACATTTCAAACGGTCTTATATTTCTCCTCTAGTAACTTTATGGCATATAAATATGACACAACGCCACCAGACGGAAACAATTGAACCACGTCTTTCAGATAGAAGAAACACTTCGGCAATGTGAACTCGTACGTCCGGACACCCGAAGGTGGCTACTATATCTGCCAGGGTAAAGTTGACACATCAAATCGATGTGATTCAACATTTAACCACCGCAAGTAGCAATCGCTCCGAATTTTAACGCAATCGCAAATGAATGTGAGTAAGAATTCGCCGTGTTTACGGAGCACGTATCGTAGTTATTAAGTGAGACTAGGACATTCATTTGAAACTAATCAAACAATCCTCCTAGCGGAGCTGGTTATAAGAGTTCACGAAACATCGTTGATTGCCGAAGTGTTTCTTCTATCTGAAAGACGTGGTTCAATTGTTTCCGTCTGGTGGCGTTGTGTCATATTTATATGCCATAAAGTTACTAGAGGAGAAATATAAGACCGTTTGAAATGTTGGTTTGATTATCACTTTCGGTGGATGGATGATACTGATGAGCCCCAATAAGGGCGAAACAGTCTGTCTATCAATTTCCATCGATTGTGATAATTAAATTAACATTTCTTACAAATACCGTCTAAGGTAGATATAGATATTTCGATGTTTCGTGAACTCTTATAACCAGCTCCGCTAGGAGGTTTGTTTGATTAGTTTCAAATGAATGTCCTAGTCTCACTTATATATTGTATATATATATATATATATATATATATATATATATATATATATATATATATATATTTATATATATATATATATATATATATATATATATATATATATATATATATATATATATATATATATATAAGTGTAGTCTATTTTATTTATGAAAACTAAAATTTTATGGGGATGCAACCTGTAGGCTCAGATCGATGTTTTTTTACATTATATTAATGTCTTCGAACATTGAACGATGTTCGAAAGTCATTGTGAGCATGGCTTGGAAATAATGTATTGGTGATTGAGTCAACGTCCTGGGTTCCTTAATTCAATGACTGCAGTTGATCGGTTGATGTACAGAAAACATTAATATCATGCTGGATGTTGATTGACTGATACACAATGGTCATTAGTAGAATGTACTTTGTTTTGAAATCCAGGTGATGAAATTAATGCCTCTCGGGGATTGATATAATCACTTGAACTTCAAGCAATTAATAATAATACATTGAATCAATGAACTCGAGCATCGGTTGAAAATTGATGTCCGAATACATTATCACAATGGTTTGATTCATTATATTCACGTAAGTTTTTCGTTCTGTGTTTCTTCTTTTCCTGCAACCAAAATGCTTTTCGCAATTTTTTTTTATAATGTAAGTTATTTGTTTTTTCAATTCGGCTTGATATATATATATATATATCCATTGCAGATAGAACATTAATATATCATAGAGAGTTGCTGATTAAATCGAAATAAAATATTGTCAAATTTTGTATAGAAAGTAGGTACCTACTGTTTTTTATATAAAAAAATTTCAAGAAAATGATCAGGCTCATATTTAAATGACTGTAATAAACTTTTTTCATACTCACAAATTAATAGAATATTCGAAAAAGAAGAAGAAAAGTTATCAACTTTTCTTCTTCTGCGATTTCGATTTCCTGAAAGATAAAGATATGTGTTACCTTTTTAGACCACGTACGCTAAGACTTAAAGGGCATTCGAATGTTGTGCTCCGAAGTTCGTGCTTTATTATCGGATGTGGGGAAGATATTTTTGCAGAATGAAATCAGAACCGTATTGGGGTCTAACATTTTTTGAAAAATTCATTTTGCAATACTTTCTGAAAGTATAAAGTTAATATTTTGTTACTAAATTTAATTAAAATATCCTCAAAGTGAAAATGATCAAAATGGAAAATCTTTGAACAACGGTTTCGTGCATATTTTGTAATAAAAAAAATATATTCAGTAAATGGTGCTAAAAAAAGATGAGATACAGTATTTACGAATAAACTTGTCATTAATATGTAATCTATATAAAAATTTCGCTAAATTTCAATGAAGCAATTTTGTTATACTGAATGCTTTATATTGAAAAGTACTCAAGTTAATAAAAAATTTATTACGAGAAAAATCTAAGAAATGTAGAAATAACTAGATTATAAATATTACTCTGTTTCACATCATCGATTTTATTTTCAGTAGTAATATCTCTAGGATATTGATAATAGAAGAGATAATTTTATGATAATGGAAAGCAGAAATTTTTCATAAAATTAGGAGGAATTTGTCCATGTCCGAAGGATTTTCGGCATGAAATTTTTGCCAAAAAATTTATAACCCAACACATCGAAACGTTGCCTTCACCATTGCTTCTTAAAATTCGGTCCCGTCTTTCTTTCTCATATTGAACGGCCAATCTTTTAGTATCAAAGCCAATTCTTCTAAACTTCTATGTTCATTTAATTCATATTCTCGTTTGTAGTAAAATGCCATAAATATTCCCCCAATATATTTATGACTGTAGGATGTATTTCTGTCAAAACGTGACATTTTGAAATTAGTTTGGAATGAAGTTGTCAAAGTCAATCATGTTATCATAGTTATTCATAATTGCACTGAATGCAATTATCAGTGTAATGTTGATATGATCGGCTGAAATTGTAATTTCAAACAATCAATTTAACACAAAATGACGAAATTTGAATGGTTGTTAGAACCGTCAGAAAATTTTCAGTTATAATATCACAAGAGCATCGAAAATAATCGATTATACTTCCGAGTCACGGGACGTACTTTGCGAAACATCCACGAGAGCGCAGCCCGAGTGATGTTTTTAGAAAATACGTCGAGTGACCAGGTCAGTATAACGATTATTTTCGATTGCTCGAGTGGTATTCGTTACGATTATATAACGAATAAAAATCACCATCAGAACTATAACCAAAGCGTTGTATATTGAAAAATCTTCACCAAACTCAATATTATTTTTTTTTGACAACCGTCAAAAAATCGAAGCGAGATTTTTGATTGGTAGAGCTACTCTATGTATAATCAGGTATTATCGAAATTATACAAGGTAACTTAACTAAATTAATCATTCTGATTGGTTGAAAATTATACGAAAAAAATAATCCGTGACATATATTTCAATAACTCTCTTTATTTTTCGAAAAGAGTTGGAAAATTATGCCAAAATATATAATCGGTGAATATTTTATTATCTAAAATGAAATCGCATTCCTAACTTGAATTTCTAAAGTAATTCGATTGATTGATTGATTATTATATATATAGCAAGTGCTTCTATCAATATTATCTATTTCCAATGTTCTAACTTTTTTGATGATAGTTTTCAATGCATTCAACGCTTTTTCAATGTTTCATCCATGAAATAACAGGTATTTACTACTTATATCTTGCTCATTTTTTTGAGAAATTGCCAAAAACGTTAAAAATGAAAATAGATACAATGATTACTTCAGTAAGTGAATTAAATGTTCAGAACTTGAGAATGAAATTTTAAGGGACTTGAATTAATAATATAAATTTTTATTTTTTAATGATTGCCTTGTGTGCAGTTGTACCTAGTAATTGCAGTGAATCTGTACTTCCTAGACATCTGGGTTTTTAACTTTCTCCACCTTATTTGGAAAGGTTCGTACCAAATACATTCCACTGATCCGATTCTGATATTTCTAGAATTCAGCCCATGCATGAGTCCTTCTTTAGCCGCCCCAGCATATCCCGGTCCAACTGTCCTTTGTGAGCGATAACAAGGTGCCCGCTGCCGAAGCCGTTCAAATGAAGAACTTAAATCTGATTTATATATTCACAATTCCGTGGCCGAAACTGAATCTACATATATTTGCCGAAAAAGGTGGCTGAAGAGGTTATGAGCCGGTCGGGTCTTGAATTTTATTCGTTACGAAGTTATTCATAGGAATCTTCGTGGCCTGGATGGAATTTTGAACAAGAGTGTGGAACTTTGCCTTCTGAAAAGTATCTTAGAGTTATTTCCTAACGTTAACAATTCAAAATAATGAAGAGCGCTATGGTACACCCTAAACTATTTCAATATTTCACTAGATCAATGCAATTTTGCCCTTTTTGAATGTTTATTTTATCTGTAAACTTCTATAATTATTACAGATTTCATGGAATACTGGCCTGTATTTCTGAGAAATCGCGCCCAGAGCCCGTGAATGGTAACCTCAGCGTTCGTTTTTGAAGAAAATTTCGCATACCGCATAAAGTGAACAATGAACATTGTTGAATAATTTAAAATTATCAAATTTCTGAGGGAGCTGGTTATATGTACTCTACGACGAGAGATCTACATTCCCAATGCAACAGTGAATTATAGAAAATGTCAAATCACCCTGACTCTAGTTCTACATGCAGATGTTTCGACTTTATTAGATCTCTTCGGGCAGTTTACTTTACTCGGATTCTTATTGTTCCCCAATAGAACTCACGGCCGGCAATAACTATATGGATAACAACTCGTAGCGCTCACTGCAAAATATATACGGATATAACAATTCACTGTTTATATCGAAAATGCATAATCCCATCGCTAGAACCAATACATTCTGACATGAACTATGACGCTATCGGTTGTTATCCAGCGATTTGAATTGGAGGACAATAAGCAATATGTCAATTCATTCCAAGTCAAATAAACTGCACTGAAGAGGTCTAATAAAATCGAAACAGCTGTGAGCAGATCTTGAGTCGAAGTGACTTGGCATTTTCTATAATTCACTGTTGCATTTTGAATGCAGATTTCGCGTCGAGAAATACATACAACCAGTTATTCCCTTAGCAGATTTTTTGATAATTTTAAATTATTGAAGAATTTTTCTTGTTTTCTTTATATGATATATGAAATTGACTATTGCCATCAAGTTTATTATGAATGAATTTATTGAAAAAATTTCGCCCATAGGTGTAACTCGGAGACGCGTATATTTCAAAGTCTTTGGCAAAACGTCAAATTTGCGATGCTCGATTGTCGCAAACCGTTTGAACGATCGGAGGAGGTTCCACTCCTTTCGATTATGTCCGCTTTTTGCCATCCGTTCACTTCATTTCCTGATTAGGTAAAAAAGGTGGCCATTTGACGCCCGCTAATCCCGAAAGTCTAAAATCCCGAAATAATTATAAGTATCCAGTGTTGCTCTGAATATTACATCAGCTATGAACGTGTAAAATAATGTTATGTATTTTAATGTATTTTTTTGAACATATGACTTGAAAATTTTAGCTCTCTTCAGTATGCACATAACGATGATATAAATTGGAGAATGCCTATGTTATGTCCTTATTCGAAACTCATTTTTTCAGAAATTTGATTTTATGTATTCGTAATAAACATTCTTTATAAACTTTAGCTTTCCTCAAATCATGATATATCTTATGAATGAAAATTTATTTGCGCTGAACAGTCGCAGCTTGTATGAGAAAGATAATGAATACGTTGGAAAATTCATTCGAAAAATTGAAACTCTAAACTAGTTTCATGAGATGTGACGGCATATAATTCCCATTACTCCTTCAAGGGAGAATGTTAGGACATTCGAACGACGATGGAAACATAGTCTTGTGTGGTGCTGGAGTGAGAATGTCCTAACATTCTGCCATGAGAGACGAATGGAAAGTTCATATCGGAGAGTCTCATGAAACTCCATTGGAGAATGTTAGGACATTCGAAAGCCGGCATACAATTATTAAAATTTTGATTAGTGAAAAGTTTTGAGGATCATGACTTCCTCAAAACATTCACATGACGAAACGTTAACAATTCAATTAAGTAATTTTTCTGATGCACTAAGTATATTATTGCTGAGAAATACAAGTGAATAAGAATACAGCGCAGCCAAAAATAATTGATTAAATATATATATATATATATATATATATATATATATATATATATATATATATATATATATATATATATATATATATATTATACCCCAGACAATTGTATACTAGATCTGTTATTCTTTTTACTAGTGTAAACAAATATAAACTGGTCTATTTGACGTCAGGCCATAACACTAGACAAATTTTACACCTGTGTGTTCGACTTCATAAAATTGTGAAGAGCAATGTAAGAAAGAGTCTACTCTACATGTTTCCAACTATATACAACATGATACCAACATGTCTTAAACAGAATCAAAGCTACCACTCTCTGAAGCGGAATTCGCAAAACTGGATTCTGAAACGTGGAAGACGTGTTATTCATAAAATATTTTGAATTAATGTTTCTATGTAATTGTATTGTCTCTTATTGTTGATTCGATTCATTTGTAACTTTATTTAATCAGAAGTTTAATTGATTTTTTTAGTACCACACACAGAACTCATACTCAAGTTCCTTGAAGAACTTACATGAGCCGAATAGTATTTATTTGTAGCAATTGATATAATTGAGTTGAAATTACGTATTGTATTCATTCATTAGTCATTGGTTTTTTTTTGGTGTATTATATTTTCTTGAAAATCTTATTTCTGTTAATGTAATCGATTCTGTACATGATTATTGATTAAATAAATTATTATTATTATATTATTATATATATATATATATATATATATATATATATATATATATATATATATATATATATATATATATGTATATATATTATTTTTTATTCAGCCGATTAAATCGTTCTGTGAGATAGATGTTAATTAATGTGGAAATGCAATTTTCCTCTGTTCCCGTAGAATCACTCATCCTCGAGTAAGCATCCCTGATGAGATTTATTTAGTTCGAAACATCTATACGTGGCTCTTGAGTTGAGGCAATGTGTCATGATTACAATTACGATCAGTCAAAATGCGAATTCTGCGAGGTATAAAAACTCCTTCGGAATATTGTTTGATAATTTTCAATTGTCAACTAATAATTTTCTTTGCTCATATATGTGATGTATCATCTATCTTGGTCAAAAACTATAATTTATATAATATTATAAACTGTTCATAGTCACTTTTATCTTGTATAGTGGTTCCTTGATGATAGTGTTTTTTATTCATTTTCTTATATATTCACCTAGATGTGAAACGATTCCGCTACAACAGGCTTTAATGAATATTGTATCATGATATACTTTGTAGAATTTATTGAACAATATCATAAACTATAAATAAAATACATTTTTGAAAAATTGTTTAGAAGACAGAATTACAAGATGAATCTCTGTATACAACGAACGAAGAACCTTGTTTCAAATATATATATATATATATATATATATATATACATATATATATATATATATATATATATATATATATATATATATATATATATATATATATATATATATATATATTATATATATATATATATATATATATATATATATATATATATATATATATAATTATTTATTCGAATTGTTGTTGCCTGTGATCTATTTTTAATCTCTTGATAATTATTAGCAATAACAGGCTAGTTGAATCTTAAAAAACTCGATTTTATTAAAAAGTTGACGTTTCACTACGACATTCGTAGTTTTTCAAAACTTTTGAAAAAATTGAAATTTCTTTGACATTTATTGATTTATAAATATTTGAATAGACAAACACTACTTTGTGTTGCTAAAATTTTTTTCCGAATGTGGTTGTTCTTTGTTATTTATTACGTGCTTTTCAGTCTAATATCAACATTCAAAATTGTTATCATTAGATGGCAAGGGAAACCACAGAAACCTTTACCTACGTAATGTTCGAAAATAAAAATAATAGGGTACTATTTATCTAACAACAAAGAAATTAGTCGCAGTTTCAATTTTTTCAAAAGTTTTGAAAAACTACGAATGTCGTAGTGAAACGTCAACTTTTTAATAAAATCGAGTTTTTTAAGATTCAACCAGCCTGTTATTGCTAATAATTATCAAGAGATTAAAAATAGATCACAGGCAACAACAATTCGAATAAATAATTAAATATTGCAAGCTGAAAATATGGCAATGATCCCAAACTTAAGCTGAGAGTTTCAAACATTGTTCTAGATTGTGAGTACCTTTTTAAAAGATTTGAAATTCTAAATAAAAATTTCATTAAAAACGGCTACTTCCATATAAACGGGCTATACCGATAATTTTGCTCTACTTATTTAATATTTTCCCGCGACTAATTTCTTTATTATTGTTTATTTACTCGTTCTGAGATCTCGCGGATGGCATTAATCGCCTCCGTGGCAGAGTTTGACCAAATCTCCCAAACCGGAGAGTTCAAACAATAGTCCACAAAGGTGTGATTGTCTTCCGTAGCAGAGGTTTTTATTTGTTGTACTATTTTCATCTCCAAATTTTCAATCCAATGCTTTGCTACGCCGTTCTGATGAGGACCAAAGAGTCCGAAACACGTGTCAACGGCTGCTTCCATATAAACGTTCTATACCGATAATTCTGCTCTACTTTTTTAATATTTTCCTGCGACTAATTTCTTTGTTGTTAGATAAATAGTACCCTATTATTTTTATTTTCGAACATTACGTAGGTAAAGGTTTCTGTGGTTTCCCTTGCCATCTAATGATAACAATTTTGAATGTTGATATTAGACTGAATAGCACGTAATAAATAACAAAGAACAACCACATTCGGAAAAAAATTTTAGCAAGACAAAGTAGTCTTTGTCTATTCAAATTTTTTCAAATCAATAAATGTCAAAGAAATATCAACTTTTTCAAAAGTTTTGAAAAACTACGAATGTCGTAGTGAAACGTCAACTTCTTAATAAAATCGAGATTTTAAAGATTCAACCAGCCTGTTATTGCTAATAATTATCAAGAGATTATATATAAATATATATATATATATATATACAAATATATATATATATACAAATATATATATATATATATATATATATATATATATATATATATATATATATATAAATATATATATATATATATATATATATATATTTATATATATATATATATATATATATATATTTATATTTATATATATATATATATATATATATATATATATATATTTATGTTTGTATGTATTTTAAACTTGTTCATACGATAAAGGTCCCAATTTTGAAGCAATAGGGTGGAAAGTTTGTTAGTAGATAGTTTCGTATGATATCTTGGGGGGATTACTTTTGGTGGGAATTGGTTAGAGGTGGCCCCCCGGGAAGGAAATAAATCTTTTATACACGTTAAAGGGCGCAATGTTTGTAAGTAGGTTGTTCCGTGTGATATTCTGAATGGGATTTCTTTTGGTAGGAATTGGTTGGAGGGTTGATCTCCGAGAAAGGAAAGAAATATTGTTTGCACGGTGAATGGCGCTATTTTGGAGCAATAGGGTTGAAACCTCATGAGTATGTAGTTTCGAATGATATTTTGGATTATACTGATTTTGGTGGTTTGATTGGGAAGTTAAACTCCCTCAAAGGAAGGAAATGATTCTTGTTTACGCGATAGATGGCTCAATTTTGCAATAGGTTTGAAAGTTGGTAGGCAGATAGTTCAAAGTTGGTGTTTTAAATAGGAGGAAGGCTAGTTCGAATTTGGAAAAAAAATTCAATTGAATAAGTAGATTTTCAAAATGGATACGGTATGAAAACCTGCTTTCCTAATGCGGCTTACTGCGATAGAGTTTTTTCACTTATAAACTCTAAAATAAAATAACATATTTCATTTTTTTGGCAATGCAATTAGAAACGGAACCTAAAAAATCAGCCATAATTCAAATAAGTAGGTATGTAAAAAAACAATTCAGTTGGAGTTACTGTTCCTTTGTCCACTCAGACTGCATTTGCACACAATTGTGTGATGTGAAGTAGATCCCACAGGTTGCACATATTCTGCTCTTGAAGTCGCATTGTACTGATGGTCAAAAGAAATCGTACGGAAACTGTTTGAACCCTTATAAAGGAGGCGACAGATGAACGGACAACCTCACAAGAAGTAGTGAATGCTCCTTTGTTTAGCTGACTAGGTACCGTGAGCTTGCTTATGATCTGAAGTATTTGGCATGGGCACGGTGGCGGCAGGATAGTAGATATTATCCGGAAAGGATCCGGAAAGGATGTTTTCAATGCACCCCTCAAGACGAAACAGTAGGATTCATACGCGCATTTAATTACTTCCAAAAAATATTGCCAGTCGCAGACGTGAGCGCTATACCATTTTTATTTATTCTTTAGCCGTTTTCTAAATTTCGTTGGCATTTTTTGGCACAGTTGCGGCAGCAAGTCAGCATGAGAGCCTTTATAGTGCAAAAACAGCTGATGATGCAAATTTCTTTTGGGGACATTACAGTATGAAGTTACTTCTACAACATTGACTACAGCAATGTACTCCTGTGTATAACGCGTTTAAAACACTTAATGAAAACTGACAACGGAAACAAAATATAAATGACGAAGAATACAGTTGAGGTATTCCCCATAAAAGATAAAAGGATAGAGTTGCCAACTTGGGAGAACAAAATAAAACTGACGTATACAATACAATCGAAGGATTCCCCGTGAGACATAAACGAAAAGGGTTCCCAACTTGGATGATTCAAATTCCCTAGTTTTTTATTTTAATAAAAATCAATGTTACGTAACGCGTTGTTCGAACCCCCCTCCCGCCTCTGTAACGCATCGTAACGTTTCACAATACCCCCACCCCCCAAATTGCGTTACGTAATACTTGAACGCCCCCTATATGAAGAGGCTAATATGACAAAATATTTATTTTTTTGAACTTATATTACTTTTGAAAAATTTAAAAATTTGAAATGGCCGAAATAATTAAATATTGATTGATTTCGAATATATTTTCAATATGAATCAAATATTGTGTCTACGTTTTTCTTACTATAGGTATAAAATTTTGATAAAGAACGTAAATATTTAAGCATCAAGAACATTTACCCCGTTTCAAAGTCAAATAAGCCAGGCGAATAAGCCATGGGCCAAATCCGGTACGTGAAACAATGAACTCGTGCGATAATTATTGTACCGGAGCATTCCGGGAAGCCATAAGATGGCAGGACTCCGCGGCCAGTATTAATAGTAAGCCGTTGAGTGAGAGGTTGGCTAGGGGCGAAAGAACGCAGGGGTAAGGGGCTACTAGCTCTAAGACTATCCCCAGTCATTAGAGTGCAACACATTAAGTCGAGGCGTGCGTAGTCCGGGATCAAGCAGGGCCAACGTTGATCCTTAGATGTACACCCTATTACATACTAATGCCTTGAGATGCAATTACTTTAAGATTTTCATCATCTCTCGTCAAACTCCTACATCGTTTAGCTGACAGCCATTTACGCAATATAAAGATCTTTATAGCCTCGAAATATCTAGGAGAATATATTAAATAAATGGGCCGCAAAAATAAGATAACTAATAAGAGCGAAACTTCAAACATATTCAGTCGAACTGCCGCAAACTTCTAGTCGTTTAAATAATACTAGTTAGTTATTCGTGTATCAGTATTTTGATATATATATATATATATATATATATATATATATATATATATATATATATATATATATATATACATATATATATATATATATATATATCTCAAACCTGGCATTTTTGCATTTGGCATTTTATCAGATTGATTATCAAGCAATTAGCAACTCAAGAGCGCACAACCTCTGACAAATTGAACATATTTATTCATTTTCTAACTTTTGACTGAGTTTATAGATGTCACAATAATTTTGCTCTCTCATTCACTCCGAAAAAGTCACAAATTTTGTTACGAAACGATATCTAATTATAAAATATTCTATCCATCACCTTATATATATATATATATATATATATATATATATATATATATATATATATATATATATATATATATATATATATATATATATATATATGTATATATATATATATATATATATATATATATATATATATATATATATATATATATATATATATATATATATATATATATATATATATATATATATATATATATATATATATATATATATATATATATATATAAGGTGATGGATAGAATATTTTATAATTAGATATCGTTTCGTAACAAAATTTGTGACTTTTTCGGAGTGAATGAGAGAGCAAAATTATTGTGACATCTATAAACTCAGTCAAAAGTTAGAAAATGAATAAATATGTTAAATTTTGTCAGAGGTTGTGCGCTCTTGAGTTGCTAATTGCATGATAATCAATCTGATAAAATGCCAAATGTAAAAATGCCAGGTATGAGATATATATATATATATATATATATGTGAATATATATATATATATATATATATATATTATATATATATATATATATATATATATATATATATATACAGTGCTTTCATGATGAAAGGAACAAATTCATTAAAAAATTAGGTTTCTATTTCATGTTAAAATCCTCGGACAGGTCGATTAGTATTTTTATTTGTGCATTTTTCGCAATAAAAATTTTGTATACAGGGTGTCTCATTCAAGAGCTATGGCTTTGTCATTAGTTTTTTTAAAGGTAATACCCTGTATATTATTTCACTTTACAATTCTACGATAAATTCTTATCGCTTTTTGTGAACATACCATATGCCTCAACTCGATGGATTGCCAGAAACGGAGATAGTGGGTAATGAGAGGTACGATATGAAAACACACAAATGTAATTACTAATTTAATTTTTACATATGTTCAATCTGTTGTCCGTTTACTTCGAGACATTTTTGAAGTCGATTCAATGTTTCCCGTTGCACATTTTCAATTACTTCTGGACTGATAAGTCTTATTTCCTGCCTGATTCTCTCTTTTAGATCATCAATATTATTTGGTCTATTCAAATAAACTTTAGACTTCAAATAACCCCATAAGAAAAAATCCAATGGGGTTATGTCCGGTGATCTTGGCGGCCACTCAATCGGACCTCTCCGTCCTATCCATCTGTTGGGAAAAGTTGCATCAAGAAATTGTCGAACAGCGATTGAATAGTGAGGAGGTGCCCCATCTTGTTGAAACCATATCTCGTTATTAGGTATGTCAGGATCTTGTGGGTTAGGAAACAAAACAGCTAAAGCCGGAATGAGTTCGAACTGGAGAAAGTTCAAGTAGTCCTCTCCGTTTAGTGTTCCTTCAAAAAAATAGGGACCAACTATACGATTTCGAACAATCGCTGCCCATGTATTAATTTTTTGAGGCCGCTGTGTGTGGCATTCTTGCATCCAATGAGGATTCTCGGTCGCCCAATACCTACAGTTTTGTCTGTTGACGTGGCCATTCAAAGTAAAGGTGGCTTCATCAGAAAAAATTATGTTTGTAATGAAATTTAGATGTTGATTATGAATTTCAAGAATCTGCTCACAAAACTGTACTCTGCGGTCAAAATCGTCTTCTAATAATTCATGTACCAGCTTAATTTTATAGGGATGATACTTATTTACCTTAAGTATTTTATGCACGGACCCTACTGATAAATTGAAATTATTGGAAATTGTAGTAATGGATGTATGAGGGTTATCTTGGGTTTCTAGTAGAACGTTCAGCACTGTTTCTTCAGATACTCTCGGTGGTCTTCCTTTAGGTAAATCTCTAACGTGGCCGTATCTCCTGAATTTTGATTCAATTTTGCTGACTGTCGATCTAGTAATTGGCGGACGATCAGGATGATTTTCATTGAATAGATTGCAGACTTCTTCTTGTGAACGGACCCTATTTCCAAAACCAATCATCATAAGTACTTCAATACGTTCTCTCTCAAGTAATTGCATTGTCTTAAACAATGAAGTAGTGTAGTGCCTGGAGCGTTAAAAACGTGAAAACTGCGGACTATACAGCACCAGTGAATGAATTCAGATTGTACATGTGAAATTTCATTCTTCAGATTTAATGACAATGTTTACCTAAATTTTTTTTTGTACTTTTAATCCACATTTTAAATCTCCAGGTGCTCCACTATCTCCGTTATAATCTGGGAATCCATCAAGTTGAGGCATATGGTATGTTTACAAAAAGTGATAAGAATTTATCGTAGAATTGTAAAGTGAAATAATATACAGGGTATTACCTTTAAAAAAACTAATGACAAAGCCATAGCTCTTGAAT
>JARQZK010005136.1:252500-260000 GCA_030704885.1 Cynegetis impunctata | reverse complement strand
TTCGTTGGTATAATCTATATGGAAAAATCCACAAACTTACTGCAGGGAAAATAATTATTCTCAGTAAACTGTAAAGAACAACTCTCTTATGTTTAGACACTTTTTCTCAATCTTCAAGTTATGAATCCACGCCTTTCTTCTGTCCATCATTTCTTTGTTTCCCAACTTTGTTTGGAATACAACTTTGAATTGTCCAGCTTTCGGAAAGTTATGTTAGCTATATTCGGTTTTTTTTTGTCCAAGATGAACAATAGGATACACAACAATAGTGATTCATCCCTTCTGAACGTTTGTAAACGATCCAAAATACAATTAAAACTCAACAACTTCTCATATAAAATACACGTAAACAGATGTAAACAAAGCAATCTATGGCCCATACGTTAGTAATATTCGACACCGGTAGGGGGCGTATCGCGTACCTACGTTCGACAATAGAGAGTTAAAATTTGGTACGTGGATTGAGTTATTGTTGAGGTACGTTCCTTCGTTGGTTTCAACTTTTTTCCTCAACCACGATGCACTTCCCAAATTTTTTAAAATAAAATAAAATATTTTCAATTTGGTTTACTATTCACGCATGATTTTTAAAATATAATTCCATCCGTTAGAATTGCATCTCGACGCGTGGCATTTCCCGCGGAAAACACGATCTAAGTGATCTCTGCTGCTCACAGTTTTCTTTTCAGTATGAAAGTTTATAATTTATATCGATATTATATTCACAAGGGTGTAAGAATCGGAGCTTAAGAAGAGCCGGATAAATAGAAACTCTTGCAATATTCCTGTTATTTTTGTCTACTGACTGTATTTACTCTCATTTCACAGATAGCAAATATCCTTTGACGCGGGATGCATTTAATTACATTACAAGATGTGTGATGTTTTAATCATCATAAGTAGCTGCTACCTACAACTCACTTAGTTACTTTATTTGTTTTCGTTTATCACGACTCGCTGCTTTCGTATCCGAGCCTCTTCCAGGATTATCTTGATTAATGGCAAATATTTTGACAAATACCCAACCGATATAAATTAGAAGTGCGATAAGGGAGAATATACTGTCGGTTTTTTGTTATTGAGTCATGTTTTTCGAAGTTGATGTTATTTGATATCGTGGAAATTGAGATGTCCGATATAATAATGGGATAAACCATTTGTTATTCTCCAGTAGAAAGCTATAGCATGTGTTTCGCTGGGAAATAAATGACTCGGTCAGATTATGGAGTTTCTGAAGATTGTTTGAAAATTTCGATTTTTTGAATTGATTAATAAGCATCTGAACTGAACGTGCTTCATTGACTTGGAGGATATTCACAGATTATTAAGCTACAGCTACACGGAGGTACATCGTGGAACATTGTTATTGCTGTTGCGTGTTTCCGAAACTGTTCCTAAATGTTGATTAAAATTTCTTTATGTTTCGGCAACAAATGTAGACTGTTTTTACTTTTCATCCTTCAAGGTACGATTCCACCGGAGGAACATAATTGTTAGTGTTGCGTGTTTCCCTAAATGTTTCTAAATGTTCCTTAAAATTTCTTAATGTTTCGGCAACAAATGTTGACTGTTTCTACTGAATAATATGCAAGTATAGACAATTTTAGTTACTACAGGGGAAAAAAGAAATTTACGTATGCTGCCATAAGTTCCTACCCTTGGCAACAAGGAGAAATATTCAGCAACAAAATGTTTCTCAATGTTCCTGCGGTGGAACTGTAGCTTTAGGCTATATGTCCTTACTCAGTGAAAGTAGTCATTTGCTTAGCTGAAAAAGTAGCTGAAGTAAAATTTTTGAGTTAAATTTTTACTAATATATTTTGTCCACGACTGTACTATAAATGATTTATTATACGTGTGCTTCCTGAAGTACAATTATACCTATTATTCACTAGTTTGTATAATGGTTTATTATACACTGCATGACGTCCCATTCAAAACGTATGTCCAAACTATCATTCACATTGTTAGGATAGTATTGTTATTAGATTTTTGGGTTTTATGTAACTGAGATAATTTTTAGGCAAATTATTGAACTAATATTTAATATAATGCCCAACTATTTCAATATATTGAAGAAAAAAATAGAATCGATGTCAAGTGAAATAATTGACGTTTACGTGAGTATGCAATTTTCACTGAACACAGAAAATGTTATGTCAACGCTTTTGATAACTATTTTTATTGTTGAAAATGCAGATTTTTACTAATTTTCCGAGGAATTCGTGGACAAAGTATAGTATTCTACTCGCACAAAATTACAATTTTGTGCTCGTTGAATAATATACTATCATTACCGTCAATTGACACTTGGTGGAACATTATTCAATATATTGAATCAAATAACACAATGTTTCAAGCAACTAACCCATAAAGGGTTACTAGCTCGAAACATATATCGAGTAAATTATACTTACACTTCACTGGAATCAAGCCAAGTATTTTACTTATTTGAATTATAATATAGTTTATCTACTCCTGTTGAATAATATATTCATTATTCAACTGCGTTTTAGCAATTGTGTAGGGAAAATGGAAAAGGCTGAAAGTGCCAAAAAATAAAAAATTGATTTTTTGCATTGAATGTGTTGCAAGCGACATCGCCAATAACCTAGAGAAGGTTGAAAGTGCCAGAAAAATTCCTATAAGTTCCTAGAGCAGTCGCAAGGAGCAGCACCGTGAAAGCGCCCGCTGACTGTCAGTGGAAAAGGCTGAAAGTGCCATCCGCCATGATGAATGTGCCTTTCCATTGCATTGGATTTGTTCAAACCACTATGAATATTCATCCTCTACGTGCAATGAGCACTGGACTTTCAGCCTTTTAACTAACAAGATATGGCACTTACATCGTTTCCCAAAAAAAGATATGATTGCAATTTCAACTTTTCACGTGTAAAATCAAGTTATATATGTACAAAAAAAAAACAACTCTTGAAAAACAAATAAAAATATATTTTGTATTTCTAATGAAAATTATAGTTTTTCAAAGAATACAGTATGAGTTTTATAAAGTTTTTATTGAATACTGAAAATTTTACTTTGTGGCACTTACAGCCTTTTCCATTTCCATTACACAATTAATAGTATCTATTACCAAACAGCGTGAGTAATAATAACTCACTGCTATAACTCACTATATAGTCTACTAAGATCCCAAGTAAGATCGACTGTCGCTCATCTGCTAATGTCACTTGAATAATTCTGACGTTTTCAAATTAAGTTAATACTACCTAATTATTGTGGATTTGTATTTGTATCTTAGTATTTATTGTTATAGTCGTAGATAAAGATTAGTATTCAACTTGCGGTAATGGTCATAACTCACTTGATGAATTACAGCACTCGGTTGCAGCTCGTGCTGCAAACTTCATCTGCGTGAGTTATGACCTACATTACCGCTCGTTGAATAATATACTATTATTATCTACTGATTCCTCCAAAATGATATATTGCCGATTATGTATCTCTTGTGTGAATAAGCCAATAGAATCCGTGAATTTGGCATAGTAACTGCGTATTGATAAGTGAATATACCCTTGATGACGTGATATAATCGTTTTGATGTTTCGCCACGTGTCAAAATGAGATTATTTTCATACTGACGATTTTCTAACGTTTGTCAAAAACAATTGATAATCAAGTATGGAGAAGTTTCGTTCAATTTTGCAGTATGTAACTCTTTGGTTGTAATTCTGGCGGTGTTGTTTATTCGTTATATAATCGTAACGAATACCAACTCGAGCAAACGAGAATAATCGTTGTACAGACCTCGTCACTCGGCGTTTTTTCTTAAAACATCACTCGAGCTGCGCTGTCGTGATGTTTCGCAAAATACGTCTCGTGACTCGGAAGTATAATCGATTATTTTCGATGCTCCTGTGATATTATAAATGATGATTCGTTATAAGATTTTACTGAAACGAAAATGTATTTTGTGACCCAAGTGCCAAAATTGCTTTAATAAGATTGTAGTTGTATTAAGAAGAAAAATCTTCGTATCATTATTTATATGAATTTGAGTGAAAAGAACGGAAGTAATAAGAAAAAAAATGCGTGGTTAGCAGAGCTCTGTCACTAATGTCGTATTCTTCGCGAGAAGTGCATCGCGTGAAGAAGGGAATGAATTGTGGTTTTAAAAAGCATGCTTCAGTAACAAGTCGAAGTAAAAATTAATTTATTTTATTGAAAACATAGTTCACGAAGTGCATCGCGTACTGAAGCGAAGCAGGTCAAGATGCGATTCGAATTGGAAAGTCTCCGCGAAGAGCAGCGCTTTTGAGGAAAATAGTTGAAAGGATCGTATTTCAACATGAACTCAATCTAATTACCAAATTTCAATTCTCTAACTGAATCTGCAAAATCTCAGGAAAACAAGAGGTATCTATGTGAAAATGACGACGGTTGGAAAAATTCACACAAATTTTGGCAGTTTTGTTCTGCCTCGAAAACAATCCCAGCTACCAAATTTCAGTTCATTTGGTACGACGGAAGCCGTTTGAGAATCCAATATTTATTGGGAATATATATATATATATATATATATATATATATATATATATATATATATATATATATATATATACATATTCCCAATAAATATCTTGCACAAATTATAGATATCAACGAAGGATAATATTCTGCAAATTTAAATCTACTTTTGTATTCAATAAGTTATCAAAATTTTCAAACCTGTTAATTTCTAGGGCTTCCTAATAGTTTATTTTCAATTCCTATCTCTTAAGTAAAATACGAAAATCTGTATGAAGGTATGATATTTACTCATCTAATGAATTATTATCATAACTATATTCATCTTTTTCTTCGAAAACTGCACCTATGTTCTTTGATTCCAAAGGTTCTAGGATTTCTACCGATATACATTTTGTTACAATCACATTTGTTTCTCTCTCTTCTCAGTAAATAATCCAATAATAAGAATGAAAATGATATTTTTAAAGAGGTTGTTGGCAATCATGATATATCATTATCGAATGGGGGAGGGCAATGATATATATATATATATATACATATATATATATATATATATATATATATATATATATATATATATACATACATATATATATATATATATATATATATATATATATATATATATATATCTATATACGAGAATGTATTGATATCCAGTTAGCCTAGACCAGTTCCCTGCATAAACAAAATATTGCGTTACCATAGCAACGAACGATAACTTATTAGAAGTGTCAGTGTAAAGTTTGACGTCAAAAAATTAAACCAGAATTACGCAATTAAATTACGCAAATTAAAAGAAAAAATATGTTCACCGAAATTGTGAAAATCGAAAAATTGGAGTATCGAGCCATCATCAAGTACCTGTATTTAAAAGGGCTAAGAGGTAAGCAGATTTACGAAGATATGCTTACTACCCTTGGTAATCAATGTCCTTCGTATGCAACCGTGAAAAATTGGACTGCAAGTTTCAAAAGAGGTAAAATTTTCATTGAAGATGATGAGCGATCGGGAAGGTCAGTTTCTATGTCAGTCCCCGAAAATATCGATGCAGTTCATGACATGATTTTAACAGACCGTCGAATTGGGCTAAAATGGATATCTGAAGCACTGAATATTTCATACGAATATATATATATATGTGATTTATTTTTAATCTCTTGATAATTATTAGCAATAACAGGCTGGTTGAATCTTAAAAAACTCGATTTAATTAATAAATTGACGTTTCACTATGACATTCATAGTTATTCAAATCTTTTGAAAAAAATTGAAAATTCTTTGACATTTATTGACTTGAAAAAATTGAATAGATAAGATTGATCTGTCTTGTTAAAAATTCTTTCAGTCTAATATTAACATTCAAAATTGTTATCATTAGAAGGCAAGGGAAACTTTCATAACAGAGGATTTTATTATAAAATTTTCATTAAAAACGGCTACTTCCATATAAACGAACTATACCGATAATTTTTGCTTTACTTGTTTAATATTTTCCCAAAACTAATTTTCTTTTTTAATATTAATTTACTCTTTCTGAGATCTCTCGGATGGAATTAATCGCCTCCGTGGCAAAGTTTGACCAAATCTCCCATACCGGAGAGTTCAAACAATAAACCACAAATAAGTGATTTTCTTCCATAACAGAGGATTTTATTTATTAAACTATTTTCATCTCCAAATTTTCAATCCAATACTTAGCTACGCCGTTCTGATGAGGACCAAAGAGTCCGAAACACGTGTCAACGGCTGCTTCCATATAAACGTTCTATACCGATAATTCTGCTCTACTTTTTTAATATTTTTCCGTGACTAATTTCTTTCTGTTAAATAAATAGTACCCTATTATTATTATTTTCGAACATTACATAGGTAAAGGTTTCTGTAGTTTCCCTTGCCTTCTAATGATAACAATTTTGAATGTTAATATTAGACTGAAAGAATTTTTAACAAGACAGATCAATCTTATCTATTCAATTTTTTCAAGTCAATAAATGTCAAAGAATTTTTCAATTTTTTTCAAAAGATTTGAATAACTATGAATGTCATAGTGAAACGTCAATTTATTAATTAAATCGAGTTTTTTAAGATTCAACCAGCCTGTTATTGCTAATAATTATCAAGAGAGATTATATATATATAGATATATATATATATATATATATATATATATATATATATATATATATTATATATATATATATATATATATATATATAAATAATAACAATAACAATAATAACAATAATTTTATTTTAACTGCATCACAGTCGTGTCATAAAACATATACACAGTATACAACATATATCAATTAGTATACAATATAAATATAAAAAATATATGAAAATAAAAATCATCAATTTGTTGACCTACTAAAATCGACTTCTTCGAGGTGATAAACTGGATATTCTTTGAAGTATACTTTCAGTGTTTTTTTCAGAGTTGTTGCGGTTAATGTTCTCCATTCAAGGGGTAATCTGTTGTATAGCCTGGTACCAACAGTCAGCCTATCACCAATATTCAACCTTTTCCTTGTAATTTGTAAATTTTTGTTGCTGCGGATGTTATATGGTTGCATATGACCTCTGGTTTGATGTGTTGAGCTGTTATACTTTATATCCATGACTAGTTTTATGACAAGTTCGGAGACCACTGTACGTATTCTGTATTTAAGAAACAGGGGTCTACAATGGGTTTCGGGGCTGACGCCTTCTAATGCTCTTATAGCTTCTTTTTGTGCTTTCAATACTTTAGTGATATGAGCTGAAACTCCCCATATTTCTATTCCATAAGTCATCCTTGAATGAAAAAGAGCAAAATACGCTTCCAGAGCCGATTCAACATTTATAATTTGCTTAATGCGTCTTATTGAGAATACCAATTTGTGAAGACAGTGAACTAATTTCTCACAGTGGTTGGCCCATGTAAGTCGTGTATCCATGATAAAACCTAGAAAAGGTGCAGTATCGGTTGATGACGAAGTTCGTTTAGATGAAGTAAATAATAAGG